>PVJX010022331.1:0-30738 GCA_004027295.1 Dolichotis patagonum
TTTTTCTCATTGTATATCCTGGGAATGAATTGCGGGGAGCTTTACAGCTTAAACCAGAGAGGCTTCTGCCCCACTCTCTATGAGGGCTGGTGACACCAGACCTCCTCCATAACCTGGACCCAACTCCCTCAACATTGCAAGCTGGGACGTTCAGTGCACTTGCTGCCTTTCTCTGCACTTAGCGATCACCATGACCACCAGCACCCTTGAGTTCAAAATACCGGAAAAAAATTGTCCACTGCATCTTACAGAAAGCAACCTGTGATTTGTATTGTTTCATAATGGTTTTATATTAGGGTAATCTGGGAAAGGCTTAAAACATAAGGACGTCAAGAGCTCAGTCTCAGAGATGAGGCCTTAATGTCATAGATTCTTTAAAAATCCACCAGGTCTTTCCATTACGTCTGAAAATCTTTGATTTAGATACTGACTTAGGACTGAGTTTAGAGAATATTGGACTGGCAGACTTGAGGACCAGGGAATAATGGGGGTGAGGGCATTCAGGTGGAACCCAAAAGCGAACCTTTGCCCAGGTATTCTGACCCTCTGGTCAGGCTCCTGAAGAGTGAGAAGACAGAACATTGGCTATGTTGCCATGTAAAGGTACTACGGCAAGTGTTGAGTTTGCAGAAGAATGAGTAATGGTCGGTGTACCCGTGATGCAGTTGAAGATACTGTATTTGCAGTTTGCTTTTCTCCTTTGGACCTAACTTTTTTCTTTGCTGTTACCTATGAGAAATTTGTCAGAATCAAAGTGGAGTTGCTTTGTGTTAAACCTTAAAAGATACCCAAAAGAAACATACTTTCACAAGAGTCTCTGCCATAACCACAACTTTGCACACGACATACTTCTTCCAGGAAATCTTCCTGACACCTGTCAGGCTAATCTTGGATGGACACCGCCTTTGTTATTGAAGCTTGAAGCCAAGGATAATAGTTTAAAGACAACTTACATTATCCTCTTACTTTGCCTATAAAACCTTTCCTTCAGCCCACTATCTTTGGATATACACATAGTTTCCTGTGTCACACGTGTTCCTATTGAAATGGCTATTCCTAAATTCATGCACTATATTTGGGAAATCTCACTTCATTTACTCTTCAGGTTGGCATCTACATGTCTGTTAACTTTTAAAAAAAACCTTTTAGTTTATAAATTGTCATAAAACAAAATGGACTTTTTGGTGTTCATTCTAAAATTTTACCAGTCATGGATTTGGGCAGTCATCATAACAATGAGAATGTAATCCAACACCTCAAGACAATCCTTTGTACTATCCCATGGCATCTACTCCTCTAGTAGCTCCTGAAAACCACTTACATGTTCTCCATCACTGGATTTGTCTGTTTAGGGATGTCTCATAAATAAAATTACAGTGTATAAAACCTTTTATGAGATTGGTTTCTTACACTCAATCTTTGAAAATCACTCAGATATCAAGATTTGCTTCTTTTTTACTGATAAATAGTATTCCATTGAGTGATTGTGTCATATTTTGTTTAATCATTCATTTATGGAAGAGAATGGTTGCTGTTCCCCACAGTTTTGAATAACTATAAATAGATTTTCTGTAGACATCTTGTATAATGTGTGTGTGCGTGTGTGTGTACAATTTTATTTTTTTCTCTAGTGTCATATGGTTAATTATATACTTTATATGTGAAAAAAGTGACAAGTATCTTTTCCTAGTGGTTCTATGGTTTTTTCATTCACATCAGTAAGTTATGAAAATTTCAGTTGTTTCATATCTTTACCAGCACTTGATATAATATTTTGGTATTAACAATTCTAATAGGTATGTAAGAACATTTCATGATGATTTTACTTGATATTTCCCTATTGGAAAGCATATCAAAATTTTTTTCATGCTTTTTAATCCTTAAATAATCTTTGATAGAGTTCACGTTTCAATCTTTTACCCATTTAAAGAATGTTTTTCGGGGCTTTGAAAGTAATACATCTTTTGATACCCCAGATGTTCTGTGTAATATGTGTTTTACTTCCCAGTCTGTGGTTGGTCTTTTCATTCTTTTAACAGGAATTTTGATAAAGCAAAATTTTAAAGACTTTAATGAAGACTAAGTTATTGTTTTTCTTTTATGAATTAATCTTTTGGTATAATATCAAAGAAGTCTTTTCCTAACCTCTAGTCATAAATGTTTTTTCTTATGTTTCCTCTGTAAATTTTATTCTTTATGTTTTGCACTTAGATGTAGAGTCCATCTAAACAATGGAATTGCATTATGGTGTATTTCAGAAAAATATTCATGTAGATAGTACCCTATTGCTACAGTTTTATCTATTAAAAATGAGCAAAAACTACAACAAACAACAAAAAGCTGTACTTACTCCATTGAAATGCATTTTCACCTTTATAAAAATAATTTAGCCATTTTGTATGGCTCTGTTTCTGAATTCTCTATGTTATTCCATTAATCTAGGTGTCTGACCACTCACCAATTCAGGTTCTCTTCTCTAATGTACATTTCCAGTGTAATTTAAAAATGATGATTTTATTTCTCTAAATTTGCTGTTGGTTTTCAGAATTGTTTTGGCTCTCGTAGTTTATTTGCCTTTTGTATAAATTTAAAAATCAGTTTGTCTTTATTTACAAAAATAATGCTGCTGGTATTTTGAGTGAAATTTTATTACACATGCAGATTAATTTGTAAATAAGTAATATCTTTACTATCTTGAATTTTCCAATTATTAACTATGTCATTTATCTCTCTACTTACATGAGTTTCTGATTTTTTTCATCACTGTTTGTAGTTTCATCCAGTGAAACTTGTGTATGCATTTGCTATATTTCAATGAAATATAGTATAACAGATTTTTAAAAATTTTGTTTTCCAATTATATATTGCTTTTATATATGATCACAGTTGATTTTCAGTTGTAGACCTTGTACTCTGTGATCTTAATAAACTCATTTATAAGTTCTAAGAGTTTTTTAGATTCTTTGAAATTTTCTACATGAATAATATCAAACTCCATCATGGGTAGTTTTATTTTTTGCTTTCTACTCTGTAGGCATTTCATTTTATCATTTTAGTTGTGTTAGCTCCTAATTCCAATATTGTATTGAGCAGGAGCAGTCAGGTTGGAAATTAGTTTTTATTGTTGTTATCTTACTTTCTCATGGCTGAGACAAAATACCTGACACACATATGTTGGAGGAGGAAGGGTTTATTTTATCTCAAACTTTGTAGAGGTTTTTGTTCACAGTTGACTGGCTCCAAAGCAAACTGGCATGGCAGAGGGACATCACAGAGGACAGTCTGTGGCATGATAGGCAGGAAGAAGCAACTTTACCTTCCCCTTCTCCCTTTATATTCCATGCAGCATATAAACATATGGATTGGTGTCACACACATCTAGGGTGAGGATTTCATTATCCATACCAAGAAGTATGCTGAAGTCAGTTAGTTATCACACACCCTTAATTCATATTATATACCCTAGACATAGCAACTGAAAAGCTTGCCTATAAGCTCATGAAATTTTGGGGGTACGTTTAGACACAAACCACAGTGTTTGCTAAATCTTGAAAGCAAAACATTTAGCTTTTTATTAAGTGTAAATACAGTGAGAGGTGTTAGGTAGATTCCTTTTTGTAGTTTGGAGACATTTCATTCTAATTCTACTTCGGTTAGATGGCTGATGACTACTGGAAATTGAATTTCTTCAACAATTTTTTGCTTTCTTTACATTAAATGATATAATTACATGGCTTAGATTTTTTTAGATCATTCTTATGGGTGCATTGCATTTCTGGGTCTAAAAGTGTTGATCTTGTCTTGCATTTCGGAGATATACTTACTTCATTGTGCTAATTTTTGTTTCTATGTTCATGTAGAATATCAATATATAGTTTTTATTTTTTAAATCAGAATAATTCTCATTTCTTGTATAAAGACATAAAGGATTTTCTCTTGTATTTTCTGGAAGAGGTGCGTAAGTTTAATGTTATATAGTCTTCAAATGTTTGTAGAATCCACCAATGAAACCATCTAGATCTGAAGATTTTCTTTTCAAAAAGATGTTAATTATAAATTCTTCTTTTTTAGGAGTCTAAGACTAATCAGTTTCTCAATTTTGTTGTGTAAATGTTTTGGCAGTTTGTGTCTTTTGGCAGATTAACTAGTTTGTCTATTTCATCTTAATTCACAAATGTATAGCTTGATTATAAATATTGTCCTATGATCTTTTTAATTTCTGTAGCTATTATAGCAGCATTTTTCAATTTGATATTGAGTATATTTTGTTTCATTTTCTTTTCATTAGTTTTGTAACTTTTACCAGTTTTATTGATCTTTTATAAGAATCAGATTTTAGTTTTACTTATTTCCTACTATTGTATAACTAAATTTCACTGATCTGTCTTTTACATTTATAATTTCCTTTTTTCTGCTTCCTTGGGTTTCATTAACATTGTTTCTTGTGTAATTCATCTTTTTTTCTAATATTGATGCTATTTATAGCAATGATGCTATAAATTTCACCATTACTACTGCTTTAGGTGACTCTAAGGTTTTTTGATGTTCTTTGTTTTCAGTTTGGATCTCCTATATAGATTACCATGACTAGATTTTTAGTTATTTCATTTTATTTTGCTTTATTTTTTTACTGGGAACCCAACTCAGGACCTTGCACTTGCCAGGCAGGCACTTATGCCACTAAACTATATCCCCAGCAGTTATTCCATTTTAAACTGTTAGTATTTGTAATAGAGTCTTCAAATAGGATTTTGCCTATGTACATGGTATTAGTAATTAATATTAGCACACTTAACCTTATTCACTCAGCAAATGTTGATTGTTTATTATAACTCAGGCACTGTTGAAAACACTGCATACACAGCACTGAGCAAACCGATGGGAATTCTTGCCCTTTGGAAGCTTACATTTCAGGGAGAAGATAGATTGTAAATAGAGAAGAAAATAATACAATTTCAGGTGGCCATAAATGTTGGGCAGGAGCAATAATCAATAGCATTGCCTATGACAAAGAGATCAGGAAAAGTAGTTTGTGCAGGTGGTATTTGACTAGAGACCCCCAGGAGAGGGAGCTGCGCCTGTTCTTCCAAAAGACCTTTAAGGCAGAGAAAACAGCTGATGCCATGACTCAGGGTTAAGGTAAAAAAAAAATAATGGTAAAGAACAAATCAAGGGGTTAGAGGGTGTCTGGCAATGCACTTCTTAATTGTTTGGTCAATCCATAAACAATTGCTTCCAACTGCACTCTAATCCAAGTGTGTTTTAATCTTTCTAGGGAGCTTACTAAAATTTTGAGTTTCATTCTGGTAATTCTGATTCAGGTAGGTGCAGCTTTAAGTGTAGGTGTAGGTCTATCTGGTCATTTAAATTTTAAACAAGCACCCAAGTGAATCTGGAGCAGGAGATCCGCAGACCGCACTGTACACAACCCGGTTCCTCAGCTTCACTCTCTTATAGAGCTTGTAAGGGCTTCAGATTGAAGGACAGTGTGACCTCGTGAGCAGGCTGACAACAGGAGCTCCTTTATGCAATCAGACAGATAGAACCGTGTCGCACGTCTAACTCCAGCACCTGGAACTTCAGCCTCACTTCCTGGGGCAGCTAGGATGGCACAGTCCCCTGGAAGGCAAGAGACAGAACCGCCAACTGGCTCTTAACGACCTGTAAGCATGCCCTGTTTGAGTCACAGGATCTTACTTGAAAAGAAAGAGATGTGTGTTTTGGAAAGGAAATACAAACAAACAAATAAATATGCAAACAAGTACAGAATATAATTATTAGCAACAAAATAATTAGTGACAAAACTGCCTCCAGGCAGGAGCTGGTGCAAATCTCTTCCTTCCTATAGTGAGGCTCTGACCCCACTAAATGCTTATTATTCATAGTTTTCTAGGATCCTCATTGATACTGTACTGCCAAGACCTCTGGAACCTGCTATAGCTGTTTCCCTACAATTTACAGGGAGAAAAGAGCCCCGTTGCTTGAGAGATTAATTAACTTGTCAAACAATTAAGCAGACAGGCTGTAATCGAGGTTTCCATTTTATAATTGATTTATCACTTTGTAGCTTCTTGAGTCCCAGGGCTCAGAATGGAGGCACCACTGTGCAGAGAAAACCTTTCAGAGAATGCCAGGAGACTGCGCAGGGCAGGGGGAAGAATCTTCTGGTTTTGCATATAAGGTAAGTACTGCTTGGTTTCTGGCCAGACCTGGGACATAATGACCATCTCATTTTCTACCTTTGCATGGCTTTGGGCTGATAGTTCATGTCCTTAGAATGTCACCACATCAGTGCTGTTTGGTGAAGCCAAGACTTCGAGGAATGCCCAGGGGGAAGACATCTATAACTTCAGAGCCACCATCGTCTGTGATGAAACTGACTGAGGAAGTGTCACACATTATTAATTCTTTCCGAGACTGTGATTCATGTTGCCTTTGCTGTGTATTTAATGAGACATCACAGTTCCTTTCTGGGATTCTGTGCCTCTCAATAGCATCAGCTGGTGACAGTGATGTGTACCCCAGAGTTCATGCATCTGTATCTTTAGGAAGCATGTCAAACAAGTGGTCCTCAGATCTGCACAGGAGACTCTGCCTTTTGCATTCTGGGGTGGGCTCTGGAATCTGCTACTTGATCAAAAATGCATTCTCCAAATGATCTGTTGTAAGTCATCCAAAGATTTAACTTGGGGATTGTTTTAGATTTCCAAAGTGTAGCTCACTTTGGATTTTGCTACCACTGAACTTCTCAAAGCAGAGATCAGGACAAAATCAACACATGTTTTATGTCTCTCTCACCATTTTCCTTTAGTTGGACACGAGGAGGCCCTGGCAGTCTGGGGAGTTGGGGTTGATCTCTGCAGGGATGCTTCATTCAGCAGGATCGAAAGGCAGGTGCGTTTGGGGAAAGATTTCTTCTTGGTGATTTTTGACTGATTTGTTGTGTGCATCTGTGTGTGTGTGTGTGGGTGTGTGTGTGAGTGTGTGCATGTGTGGTTGTAACATGTGTGCATACATTTTGGTTGCATTTGCATTCATTTTTCAGTATTGCAATTCCCTTGTTTCATTAAATCTGAGAAAGTAATTTTTCAGACAAGTCATTTAACCAGTACTTTTTTCATTGCAGTCCTCACTTTCACTTTCCTCTTATCCTCCCCTCCAACTTAAATTCCTAGCTCTGTCCAAAAGCAAATGTGGGCTGTCACCAGCCATCTTCAGTCCTACAAGGGGTGATAAACCTCACACCTACGCTTCAAAACTAAGCTTCAAAAACTGGACTTCATGGAAGGAACTTTCCCTACAAATAGTTGGTTTCCAACTTAAAAGTTCAAACCACATTCAGTTTGTGAAATTAATGTGCTATATCACATAACAAAAAGGATTTTCTTTTATTTGTTGCCTAATTTTAAAAACAAGGCATTACAGATATTACAGAAGCCTTCTTCTCCTTTTCTCCTTCACTCTCCTCCAACTGTCCTTTGTAAGTAGCCATGACCTTGAATCTGATGGGCAGTGCATTGATCTCCATCAGGCTTTCACACATTTCCCTTCTCTGAATATGTATTCAGGAGAAATGTGCTGTTGTTTTCTAAAGTGTTTTCTCAATTGTTTTTGATATACAATTATGATGATCCTTTTCTAGCCTTTGTTATTCTTCAGCTTGCTTAATTTTTCTACTAACATTTCACTTTTGATATCTACCTGCTCTTTTGTTTTGTGTAAATCAAGTGTGTTCCTTGTAGTTGCTGTACCTCATCCCTTTATCTGAGCATGGTATTGCCCTGTTTGGGTCCTCTGTGTTGTGGTCAGGTCTTCATTATTTGGTGAGGTGCTTTAGTGACCACAGTGGGTTCAGATGATCCCAAATTCTCCTGCTGAGTAGACACCTAGAGGAGACATTGGTGTGTCTTAGGCATGCAGATTTTGATTTAGATTGGAATAAATATTGCCAAAATTCTCTACTCAGTTCTTTTACCAACATGTAGGATGTGACAGTACCCATGTCCCCTTCAAACCACTATTGGGAGACTTTGTACATTTCTAACAAGTGTGGCTTTAGTTTCCTCCCCAGCCTGAGTTGCAAGTGAATCACAGACCATTTCTTTCACAGAAGCTTCATAGGAGGACTCAGCTTAAATAGGTAACCAGCAAAAAGGGAGTGAGCTGCATTTTAACTGGCATAAGGCAGATTTCTCAAAATGTGATCTAAGTATACAATAAAATCTCATTTACTGAGCTTTTAAAAATATACAAATCAGTGAAAAAATTAAAGACTTTTTTTAAGTGCGACAATTTGAACTAATGACAAGTGAACACAGAATGTAGGTTATGGAGTCTCAACTATCTTAAACCCTTTGTATTATAGATATATGTGAGGCATAAAAAAGAAGGGCAGTATTTGAGGAAGGTCATTTGTAGATGGTGCCTGTCTTTTATGATCAGTGGTGAAACTGTAAATGCTCAGCTATGCATGGCTGGACACTGCACTTTCACTTCTAGTTTCCTTAACCAATGTCCCTGTACTGCTCCCCTCCACTCACATTATTTTTATTCCCCTGAAAATACAAAGATAAACTTGAGGCTAGTTCTCATTTGCATTATTATTCTGTCTGCACTTGAGAAATCTATATTAATGAGGACTTGTGGAAACTGAATAATTGATGCATGCGTATTTCAGAGCTTAATTATCAGCAAAACTAATTCTCTATCATTTTATTTTGTGTTTATAGATACTGCCTTAGTGGCTAGTGTGAAGGTCACACAGCCATATTTCTCACAGGAAGGTTTAAAGATAGGGCTCACTCGGTTGCTTGTTCTTGCAACGTCAACCAGCAATTCTCAGATGTGTGTATGGAAAAGAAACTCCACTAGCTATTGGTCCTCTTTTATAAGCAAAACACTGGCTATTCCTAGCTCTATGCATAGCTAATGAAAATGAGGTCTGTTTCCTTTAGATATTCAAAACTTGGTAAGGGTGCAGCACATGTGAATAACTCTTAATTGTGGTACAAAATCGGAGAGCAATCGGGACACTGACAAAATAGCTGCTTGGAACCATCCTTGGGTCTCCCAAAGAGGAATTTTTAAGCTTATTACCTGCAAAAGCATTTGGTAATGTACAGACCACTAAATGAAGGAAAAACAGTGTATTTCCACAGAGAGACCAGATTCAAATGCAAAGTATCAGGTCCTTCTCCCCCAGAGCTCCAGTGAATGTAGAACTACAGTATCTGGTGAGACCTGACAATGTTCAATTTTTTAAAATCTTTTTTCCATGGGTCAGTGATTCTCAAACATTACCTCCATAGGAATCACCTGAAAAGATGGATGAAACACACATTGCTGAGTCTCAGTACAGTTTGTGATGAATGAATTTTGAATAAAGCCTGAGAATGCTTTTCTAGTAGAAGTTCCCAGTGGCAACTGATCAAGGGTCCAGATTTTGAGAACTTTCCCCAGAAATTCTTATGAACATTAGCATTTGAAAATCTACTTACTCAAGTGCTCACTTTTTAAAGATTGAGACACCTAAAGAAAAATATATGATAAGAAAATAAATTAGTAAAGCGAATAGAAACTATGAAAGATGAAGAAAATCTGTCTACATGGTAAATGACATGGGATTCTCAATGGTTTTGGGTTTTACCAGGGACAAAAGACATAGTTATTTGGTGGCTAGAGTAGTTACAGTCTAATACAAGAACGTAAATGTGCAACAATAACTGAAAAATTAATAGTAACACTGAGGTTTGACACCTAAGCCTCACAGAGAGACTAACTTTAATAAGTCTTTCTCACTGGCTTAGCTCTAGCATGGCTCTTGGACAGTGGACCTACACAAAGGGAATTCCATACTCCCAGAAATGAATGTCATCACAGTTAGGTTCTAATCCTTTGGTTTTATTTTATTTATTTATTTTTTTTGCCCAGGATCTAAGTATGTATCCTAGGTAGATCCTGAACCCATGATCCTCCTGCACCATCATTCTAAGTATTTGTTCTTGCCCTTATATCCTTCTAGTTGTGCAGATTAGAATGTATTTCAAGCATCTGTGACCTGAGTTTTGGGATCCATTGGGTGTTACTGGAATGATACTACTCATAGATATTAATATTAAAAATATAGAATTTTAGGGCTGAAAATAAGCACAGAGAGGAACTAATTCATCATTTTATGGGTCAAAAGTAGAAATAGATACAGAAAATTTTAGACCGTTGAGTAAAACATTGTGGAAAGGAAGGTATATAGCTTGACAAATGAATGAAGACAAAAACAGAAAAGGCAGCAGGACAGTGTCTTACGTGCTGAGAGTGTGGGCCCCACCAGAGTTCACAAGGCTGGTCTCCTAGTCCTTCATGAAATGGCGTCAGACAGGGCCTTTGGGAGATAGCTGGGTCATTAGTACAGCGCTCTCATGAACGGGATTAGCATCCTTGTCAATTCTCAGAGAGCTCTCTGTTTTCTATGCTGTGTGAGAACACAACAAGAAGTTTTCTATCTGTAAATAAGGAAGAAATCTCATCAGTCATGAGAGCTGCAGGCACTTAGTCTTTCCAGGCTGCAGAGCTGTGAGAAATGAGTGTGTGTTGTTCAAGCCACTCAGGCCATGGAATCCATTACAGTAACATGGACTAAGGAGTATACTATGGGATAAACACACAATCACTTTCCAGAATTTAAGCAAAACGAAAACCTTAGATTTAGTGTTTTGGTTTTAATGTCTAGATCTTTGATCTGTTTTGACTCCAGTTTAGTTCATGGTGATAGACCCAGGTCAAGTTTCAGTCTTTGGCATGTAGAGAACCACTCTTTCCAGCACCATTTGTTAAATAGGCTCTTTCTTCCAGTGAACATGCTTAGCCCCTTCGTCAAAGATAAGGTGGCTGAATGGGTGTGTAGTTGTGTCTACAATTTCTAATTTGTTCCACTGGCCCTAAGATCTGTTTTTTTGGCCAGTACCATACCAATTTTATCACTAAAAGACTAAATCCACTGGAAGAAAAAGTTTATGCTTTTTTTTTTTTTGTACCGGGGGTCAAACTCATGACCTTGCACTTGCCAGGCAGTTGCTTACATCGCTAAGCTAAATCCCCGGCCCAACTGGAAGAAAAAGTAAGAAGTAATTTTGAAGGCATAGGTATAGGCAGAGTTCATGAACAAAACCAAATTTGCCTGGGAAATACTTTAAAGAATCAACAACTGGGATCACATTAAGAAGCTTTTGAACAGCCAAAAAAAATCACTGTCAATGTGAGAAGATAACCCGCAGAGTGGGGAAAAATTCTAGCCTTGTTTCTCAGACAAATTACTTCTGTCTAGAACAAATAAAGAATTGAAAGAAAAATCATATCCCTCAAATTCAAAGATCCAATGCAAAAAATGAACATGTAAGATGAATACACACTTCTCTGATGAAGAAATACAAATGACTAATAAATATATGCAAAAGTGTTCAATGTCACTGGTCATTAGAGAGAATCAAATTAAAAAAACACTGAAGTTCCATCTCACGCCAGAAAAAAATGGCTATCATCAAGAAGTAACCAATAACAAATGCTGGAGGAACTGTGGAGGAAAAGGAATTCTTTTCCACTGTTAGTGGGAGTGTAGAGTAGTACAACCACTGTGGAAATCAATGTGGAAATTCCTCAAAAAACTATTATTTGTGGTCCCATTTGACCCAGCTATTCCCCTTCTGGGTATCTTCCAAAAGAATTGAAATCATCATACTACAGGGATATGTGTGTACCCATGTTTATAGCAGCACAATTTGTAATAGATAAAACTTGGAAACATCCAAAATATCTATGAACCAAGGAATGGATAAAAAAGTTATGGTATTTTTTATAACATGGAGTATTGCTCATCCATAAACAAGTATAAACATGACACTTTTATAGGTAAATGTATTCAACTTGAGACCACACTAATAAGTGAAATAAATCAGACTCATGAGTGTAAACATCATGTCTCCCTGGTGTGAGAAACTGAAAGAATAAATAATTTCTAAAATGTACAATAAATACTGTGGAATGGGAAGAAATTGTTCAAAAGGAAAAAGGAACTAGGAGGGGTGAAAATGGAGAGGACATTTGGGGAAAGGGAAAAAATGCAAGTCAGTTATACTCTTAGTGTCTGTTAGTTCATTTAAAAGGATTGGAGAAATTTTTATGCCAGCGTATTGTACCCTGAGCAAGTACTTTAAAGATAACATGTAATGTATGAACTATTGTTATTCTCCTATTATTTTGTTACAAAAATTCGCTTTACCTTTTGGATAAAATAAACAAAACAAAACAAAAAACAAAAACCTTAGGTTGGAAGAGAATTTGGAAATTGCTTCCTACAGAGGTGACTATTTCTCTCAGCCAAATGGTGGGTGACCACATTAAAATCTGTAGATTGTACTATTTCAGAAACCATGGCCTACGTTTACCAAGCAGCCACATTTTTCACACTGACCCCATGGTCCTTACACATAGTACAATTTAAATCATCGCTATAATTTATTCAAAAATACTCTTTGTCTTCTCATGCTGTGTATTTGAGGTGGATTTCCCAGATTCAGGCTGGAGTCTCCTCACTGGGGTCCAAGAAGATCATTCTCTCCATTCAGACTTATTGCAACTCACCTATGCTGTCTTTGGTTAGATGGTTCCTCCTCTCTCTGAATGGTAGAGAGCAGAGAACTTGGGCAGGAAAGCCACATTTGTACCAGGACCAATCTGGCGTCCACTACCTGTTGGGGGAATAGTCATTTAGGTTATGCCTCAGAGTTTCATCTAAGCTGGAGATAATTTTGGTTCTGACTTCACAAGCCTGTTGTGGGGAGTTTTACTTAGCTAATGCACTTAAAGTGCTTGGAATGGTAGCTGAATCAGAGTGAGCCAAGCAGAAAGGTTCTATGCTTGGATTCATGCTCTGATGTCTTCATCTTGAAAACCTTAAGGATTTTGAGGGGAGCATCTCCACAGATTCCTTTTCTCATTGAATCTTACAGACTGTACTAACAGTCTTAGGAAAAGCCCAGTTTGTGTTAGGACTCACACACTTTCTGAAATTTGAATCGTTACTGTGGTTCCAAAATATGGTGACTGCAAGACCCTTTGTCTCATGGGCTTCATAATAAGTTTGTGTCTCCCTTTCACCCAAGGGTCATTCCCTGGCATGAACGATTCGCCCCATTGTTTTTTTACTGAACCCTGGGTTGTGGTAAAACCTGTCCCTCTTATGTCATTCTGCACAGTCCCTCTAAAGACCATCCTTTGTCTATGGCCCTCTCCAAATCACTTCTTTCTAGATAAAACATCATGTGAAGGTATGGATTTCAGGGCACAGAGGTGCTCGCGGGAGATTGTGTCTCTAATAATTTTGAAGGGTATCAAGCTGCTAACAGCATCCCTTCCTACACATTTTGAGTATCTTGTCTTGCTTGAACTTGTATTGGCAGCCCAGACTCTTTCTCAGCATGAGGATTTTATTTTTGGTGTCCTGTTTTTACTCTCGTGTAGTCTATTTCACTACACATCCTTGATTCAAACACAAGGAACAGTTATAGAATGATAGTCTCTATTTTCCTAGAGAGTGTTAAATTCTTTATGAGAGTTACTTAATTTCCAGTTTTGCAGACCAGGGTTCTCAATAACAGGTAGACATGACAGAGAGATTGAAAAGATTTATTATATCCAGATCCCTAATACAATGCTACAAGCATCCCTTTAACCAATAGGGCTCTTTGATTAACTCTTTGTGGGGCAAAAGGTCCCTTCAGCTGAGTGAACAATCTTCTCCCTATAGCTCTCTGATCCATTGGTTATGGTCTGACCACTGGCTATATTTTTATTCAACTTGAATATGCTTTGATTACTTGAAGGCAGTGTGCATGTCTCCATGTCTGCCAAGACATTGGGATGGTAAATGAGAGAGCCATCCAGGGCCCAGAGGATCTCACCAGCTGGGATGTGCTTTGGAAGCAGTTTGCAGAGAAGGCAAAGTTAAACCACAGATTAGCCCTTACTGACCTTCAGCTTCTCCTTGTTCTGGGCCCTGCAACCCTATCCTTCTCCATCAAGCATTCTTTCCTCTTTCTGGGTAAGAGCTTAACGACTTGTGCCAATTTTCTACCATTTACTGAGCTGACTATCGCAGCTCACTGGAACTTCACATCTGCATGATGTGTGTTCTTGCTGAAGTGTCACTTGTCTTGTAGCTGGAGGAGGGGATCAGGGAAAGTGTGTGCTTGATTTCCATTCAGTTTTCACAATAAACAGCTGGAAATCAGATTGCCATAAAGTCATTTTCAGACCTTTAGACTGAACCAGGGTGGGCCCAGCCCTTGCAGAACCTTCGGGAGGGTACTGTAGATTCCAGCCTGTGTTTAACGTCTTGAGGAAACAAGCAGGGCCCATAGAATAAAGCTGATTTCCATGATAAATGAGGCCCTTTATCAAAAATCTGAGCTGGTATCTGGAATTTACCTAAAAATTGAAAATAAAAGAGCTGCACTCATTTGTGTAGTAACTAAGCTAGTGTGATGCTCTGCATATCTGACCCCCTGGCAGTGACGCTGGCTGCTGTTCTCCCAGCTAACACTTTCCCCCCAACTGAGACACATGCTGCTCCTTGCAGAGCGTGTTCCAATTTCCCCTAATCTTCCATACTGAGAAATGTTGATTTACTGGGCTTTTTCAAAGCATGGATTCTCCCTGGGTTCAGAGATCTTACCCACACTTCTGGCTGCTGGATGCCTAACAGTGCTTCTGACACCCATCCTAAAGGTGGCACACATGAAGCTGGGAAGCAAGGATGTTATTCTTCTCTTCCTCCCAGCATGCTCATTTGCTAATAAAGGGAGTTTGCAATCAAGTGCTATCCATACTAAGGGGACTGCAAGAACCGTAGTGACTTCGTAAATCTTTTTTTGTTTGAGAGAAAGCAAGAGTGATTGAGCAAATGAGACTGAGACAAGATACTTTCCCTTCTACTTTACTGTGTTTGAATAGCTAGACAATGAATGAAGCTTTGTTTTCCTTCTATGATCATAGTTGACACTTTTCTTAATGTTACTTCTTTGCAGGGTCTGATGTCTCTAGGTATAGAGTTTACAGAGTTTCCTTTAGAAAATCTTCATGTACGACTACACCAAAAGCATCATTTCTGCATGGTCATAATTTTTGGCCCATCAGATGGAGCCAAAGAGGCAAATCCTAGTCTGAAAACCTCTCAGACCTCTGCTTTACATCTGGAGCACATGTGACCTGACTGGGTGCCAGTTCTCACCCATGTGCTACATCTCCAATCAAGCCTTAGTATGTTGATTCCGACTTTGCCAACTGCTGTAAATACCTTACTCTTTCCAACAAGTTTCACACTTTTGATTGTCAGAAAGCATCTGATCCAACTCCTTTTGAGTGTGCTTTTACAGGCAATCAGTGAGGGGAGGCTGCCAAGGTCTTCTTAAGATTAGACCTTAGCCACACTCCTCACAGGTTCTTTCTCCAATATCATGTACTCACTAACCTTTGGGCGAACTCTCTTGCTCCCTGTCTGATGGGAAAAATACCCTAATGGCCAAAGACAGAATGGTGATCTTGTGAATCACAATATTATGTGTAATAATGGGCTGTAGCATATTTAATTAGAAGAATGAAAAGTTTATAAGCAAATCTCCACTCTCTGGATTCCTTTGGCCTCTCTTCATCACAAGGGTTGATGAGCTGTCACCAAGATAGCATGCTCTAAAAACTCAGTGGGTCAAAGTGGTGTCCAGTGGAAAGGAAGCCTTGGTCAGGGGACTGGTCATAGTGCCACTGACTTCTCTGCTTTTGTTCACTTCCTTCACTCACCTGCTCATCTTTGAAGTCACCCTGATGACTCTGGGGAAGTGTTTGAAACTTCTCTCTCAGCTTTCCTGTTATCGAGACTGAAGATCGAAGTTTTCCCTGGATAAGGTCACTGAAGGGTTGTGAAAGTCTGAGCTGGTTATAAAGAAAGCTTGTAGGTCTGCCTTCAGTGTGCCAGGAAAGGGGCACTTTGAATACTGCATGTGGTCTTTGGGGAACTACCATGGCCGTGTGAGATGTTGGTCATCCTTCTAAGTTTTGCCTGGAGACTCACTCCTTAGCAGGTTCTGTGTCTTGTGATTTGTATGTATTAATCCATGTATTAATTGAAGACTACTATTGTTGCCATTGTGCACATGGTGAAAAGAAATGCTTAGCGTTCAGCTGCATGTCTAAGCTTACTCAGAGGGCCTTAATCTCACATCTGGGCCACAGGTGGAGGTAGGATTTGAACTTAGAGCTGTCTGACTCCTGGGGCTTGTTATCAACCATTGTTTAAGCTGTATTGAGCCTTCCATCACATTCATCTAATGAGCCAGTATTATTCCTCTCTCTAACAGACACTGGGTAAGATCTTTGGAACACACACTGAACTGTGATAACAAGGTACAATGCCTGTCACAAACTTAGACACTGATAAGGGTGTAGAAAGTCTGTTTCCTTGTGTGTTCCACCACTGCCATCTCTGCCTTCTCTGGCTGTCCTACCACTTTTCCAGATTCAGACTTTCCGGTCTCAGTCACCTAATCTTCCTGCCCCCATTCTGTGCTGCCTGTCAGCTTGGTGTCATGGGCAGAAGGGAAACAACAAGAGCCTGTCTATGGGTTAGAGGGGATGAGAGGGAAGAGGCAATGTGCTGCAAAACTGGAATCTGTAGGACAAACAATATGACAGCAGACACCGTGAGGGTGACAGCTGGAAAATAGCAGTTAATAGTCCCTGCCCAGACTGGGCTCAGGGGAGATGGCATACTGAATGACATCATAATGGCTCATAGAAATACTGCTCAGAGCCCATGGAAGCTGCCACAAGACACTCAGCCTGGAGCTCTTCTTTATTGAACTCCAAATCCCATTCATTTGGGAATAGAATCTGCTGGTTCTTGTCCAGTAGTGCATCATCAGGGGCCATGTAGAGATGACCTGTTGGACCTGATATCTACTTAGCCTAGGGCTCTTGCTAATAAACACATGTTAGAGGGATTGCCAAAGACACTGGGGCTTGGGCGAGGCTCTTCACAGCTCATGGTCTGCACTGCCATGCTCCTGAAGATAATTTTAAAGATAGCACTGGTTAAAATAGCTAATGTTTTATTCAATATTTCAGTGAGTTTCAATTACTCCCAATTATAATTCAACAGCTTTTCCATTTAAGACAATTATTGCCCTTTGCAATGAATTTTGAAGCAAATAAATGGTTTGCCAGAGGTTCTTCACTTCTCCCCAACTCTGTTGCCCTTCAATTTGTGGCTAACAAGTATTAACTCCTTTTTAATCCTTTGCCTGCTCTTCCCATTAACAACCAGGCTCTTACACAATGGGGGAAGAACGAACGTAACTCTAGTGACCCTTGAGACAATTATATTCATTAGAAATCAATGGTATCTAATTCCCAGAGGCAGATCTCTGACTCAATTTAAAATGAATTGAACACTAGTCATCAGCCAAGTGACAATCGTGGATCATGGAAATCTGACAACTATGTCAGAGAAGAAAACACTTGGATACATTTCTGTTAATCATGTTCAAAGCTGCTTCCACTTTGTCAGTATCATTTTCTGCTTAATGTATGGTTGTTTACTATGCTTAGTGTTGTGTACATGGCAGATTTCAAGGAAAAAGATTCCCTTCATTTAGATAGAATTATAATTAGGAAAGAAGGAGTTCATGCCTACAGACGTGGTTGTTATTAAAAGTGAACACAAGCTGAAAATAAACAAGTTTAATTATTACAGTGTCTAACAAGCTGGTGCAACATAATTCTATAACCCCTCTTTACTGAATCCTGCTCTTACACTAGGGATTCAGGGATCATTTAGATGACATTTTCCTCAAGGAAATTATGGTGCAAACCTGTTGCTTGCAGTTTGATTATGACCATCAAATAAACGATTGGTTAGAAAATGATTAAATAGGGATGTTATTTATAAAATCTTAGAATAATAGAGCTAAAGATTATTATTGGTATTGTTAACTGTCTTAGTTACTTTCTTACTGCAGGGACAAAATACCTGACATCCACAAGTTCAACTTATTTTGACTGACATGTCAGCGCATGCTTGCAGACCCCTTAGAGGAAACACAGTGGCACAGGGGTAGGGTGGAGGAAAAGCTGCTCACATCATGACGGCCATGAACAGAGAGAAGAGAGGAGCCAGGGAAGGAGATACATTCTCCCAGGCCATGCCCTCCATGACTTACCTTTTATGACCAGACTCCATCTCTTGATGGAAGTCAGCTAGAGTGCCCCCATATCCAATCACCTAAAAGCCCCACTTATGACTACACATGACTTGTGGGGGACATCTAGATATAAACCATAACAGTAACCATCTCTAAAATACAGCATCCTTCATACTTTGTAATGCCTAAAATGTATTTGTTACAACTGAATTATAGTACAAACTTCCAGAAAATGAAACTTAATGTATAAAGTACTTTTTCAAGAACAGCATTCCTGTATAAATTTGAGATTATTACTGTGCTCCCTGCCACTATTTGCATGTGTCAGTATCTGCTGTACTATGTTGGGTGTTGGCTTTCCATATGGATTTCATGGACCACTGAAGTATGAGTAGACTGTGTTATATTCCTTACCAATTTTCAATGCACCACATTGCAAATTTTAATTGCTACAAGTTACTTTGATATTCCTTAGAATGAAAAAATTGAACAAAGAGAATGTTTACTGATTTATCACTTTTAAAACTATTATAAAAATGGATGAAAGTGGGCTTTTGGTTGATGTAAACAACTTTATGTGAGCCAAATGGAGGGTCCATGAACAAATTCATGATTTCTAATCAAGCAACTAATGAGGAAGATTTGGAGAAAAGTACATCTGTGTTAAAAATTCATTTGCTTTGATATATTCCTGTTAATTTTGGCATGCCTATTTAACATCTACACAGGTGCCAAAGATGTAGTAGTGTCTATAAGTATTAAAGTACAGTTGGAGAGTTCATGCTTGTATATACAGTTTAGAAATCATAGGCATTGGAGCCATGAGATGGAATCATCATACTTTGAAACAGACTGTATACAGGGAGCAATTGATAGCTTTGTACTAACCCAGATGGCACTGCTATGTTAAGATACTGAGTCATGAAAAATAGTAAGCAAAGCAGTCAGTGGAGAAGAAGGAAAGCCATAATTGCTTGTGTTGTTCCATAAGCCAAGGGCAGTGGGTTATGTCCAATGTCCAGTGAAATTGTACCACCTGTGTCTGCTTGGTTTCTGTGCAGTAATCGTGAGAAGCTTGATAGAAATGGGATCCTAAGCAGTGGGTTGCTAGGCAGAGAATCTCTTCTGTGATTAGAGAAAAGAAAACATGGGCAATTGAACTACATGACCTGAAGCCAAAAGTTTATTTAAATAGTCTTATTTTGTTTTAAGGTAGAGGATAGAAGGACACACTTGTTTGCAGATGGGATGCACAGGAAAAGGAAAGAAACTGAAGATAGTATCTAACTGCACTAGCAAATTCCTTAAGATGAAATGCATAATTGAGATCACAAGTGGAAAATTCAGAGCAATTGCTGGTTGTAAAAACCATGATTTTATGAGATCTTAGACTGTCTGAATTAAGAAGGTCATTAGAAACAATCCAGCGTGATCATTCACTTGGTGATTCATTCCTTCAAGTGATAGATTTTGCTTTCCTGCAGCAAGCATGATTAAAATGGAACCTGTGCCCTTACCACATAAGGATAACTTCTTTTTTTAAAATAAAAAAGTGAAATGAAATTCAGCAAGTAGAGTATCTTGTGTGAAGTTCCACTTTGTATTCTGTTAAGCTGGAATGGAAATTTATGTATTTCTACCTTCAATCTATTGTTCTTTTTGATTTACTGTTCAACCACTGAACTCACAGACTCATATCCTCATTTATTACCTGGGTACCTAAACCAATGAAAACCCACAGAGCAAGTTCTCTCTAGGAGTTATGAAAAATAAATAAAACACCTATCAGAGACATTCTCCTGAGAAAGACACTACTATACACATCAAAGAAGATGGAATGTGAAAAAGGATATATCTCTTGAGAACAAGACTGCTAAATAAACATAAGTCCTTTGATGCATTTACTGTATATGGACGTAGGAGTTGAGGATAAATCACTGAAGTTCATAAAGTCCATCTTTTCCCCCTAATATCCAAAGAGAAAAATATAACAGTTTTTACAAGTGTTTATAAAATAACTGTTAATGTAACAACTCCAAAAGTCAAATAGCTAAATAAAAAAGCAGATGAAAACATTTAAAAAAAATCATAGCATGTTTCTGTCATGCTTTTGATAGAAAAAAGCTATTGTATTTGAATAATCACAATTCAAGTTATTGAGATCCTTTCCTGAATCTCTTGCTGCTTTGAAAAGCACATACCTATCCATTTATCTTTTGGCACTACACCAATCAATCAACTCACGTGACTGATACACCTGTTTCACATCCAGCCAGTGGTGCATTCTCAAATTGCTAGAACCCTGAGAGCCATTTGTTTGTATACAGCTTATCTCATCTCATCCCCTTCGTTCTAACTACAAATGGTTGGCTCTCCAATTCTGAAACAAGTTCTGCTCTTTGTTTGCTAAATTTTGCATCTATTTCTAAGGAAGAATTAATTTGTCACTGCCCCCAAGTTCAGTCAACCCATAAAACTCTGATATATAATAATGAAGTATTTAATTATTATTTTAATTTATGAAGCTTTAAGCAGTGGTTCTCAACTGACAGTGTTCCCTGGGGTACACATGGACATTTGTGATTTTCAGAGTAGATGAGGGAACAGTTACCATGGTCTAGTGGATAGAGGTCAGGGATGCTGCTGAATGGAAAGGACAGTGTTTTATAACCCAAGTTTATTGGGACCCAAATATTAATGATTTTATAGTTAAAGAAAAGTATAATTAAATGAAATTAATTGAAAGATTTCCCCATACTTATAATTAGTAATCACAACCACATTTTTAACACTTGTGCTACAATTGAATAAAAAAGATGTGTTTATCCAATTTTGAATGCCTTATGCACATTCTTGCCTTATTTGTCATAACCTCTGTTCATCATTAGAGGTGTGCAGGTTAATTAATAAATGCAGATTCCTAGGCTCTGGCCACTATTAAGAGATTCAGACTTACTAGAGGTACAATGGAGAATTTACATGTTGTGTCCCCTTTCTGTGACTCTTCCTGTCTCCTAATCTGGAACTCACACTGTTTTCTATCTCTCCAAACCCTGTAAAGCTCTACCAGAATCTCTCATCCTCAAGAGAGCTTCCTGACATCTCTCATCTGGCTGTAGAAAAATACTAGCATATTATAAGCTTCTAATATATTTCCTGGCATTTAGTTTCATTTTTAGGTCAATTAATCTAAAATGGTTGCAAACTACTCAAGGTCAAACACAAGATTGGATGTTTCTTTCAGACCACCCAAAGGCCAAGTACCACACCTCCCATAAAATTGCTGGAGGTTGACTATATACACTTCTTATTTTCATGTAAAATTTATGAAATAATGTAATTTTTATCTAGACTTTTCCCAGAGATACTGAAATTTCATAAAATTCAAATGGAAACCATGCTTTGATGTTAATCATACATCATCTACACAAATGGGAAATTAAATGACTCCATAGAATCAACAAGGATAAATCAGAAAATGCAGTTGCCAGACAAAGATGAGAATTCATTATATCACCCCTCAAACTCTAGAATGTCAGTCAGTTAACCTTTTCACATAAAAACTATATGATCTGCTGGTCCATTGAAAAAGTCTCAGCCTGGGCCAGGGATTTAGCTTAGTGGCTCAAGCTCCTGCCTGGTAAGTATGAGGTCTTGAGTTTGATTCTCGGTGCAAAAAAAAAACAAAAAACAAAAACAAAAAAAAAAAGAAAGAAAGAAAGAAAGAAAGAAAGAAAGAAAGAAAGAAAGAAAGAGTCTCAGCCTGTTCTGTAGCCAGTATTCTACCAACAGGACGGAAATTATAAGAAAGTCATGAAGATAGGAAACTCCAGGACAGCTGGTCAGTTGAGTTAGAGATTGGTTAGGGTATGAAGGAAAGTGTAACAGCCAGAGTTGGGGAGAGGTGGGCTGCAGCTATCCTGGAGAAAGTCATGCATGTTAGATCAAAGATAGCAGCTATGTATAATCCATCAATGGTTTCTAATGTGGAAATGTGCCCTCAGATGAGCTTGGAAACATTAACCTGCTATCTCGGTGTAGGATGGGTCAGAAACAGAAGAAAATGACATTCCAAGACTCATTTCACAAGGTACAAAAGAGGGTGACATTAGCAAAAAATGCCAGTGCAAGGGCTTTCAACTATCCACCCTTTAATGAAAACAATGAGAACACTGGAGGAAAAAAAGGTTAGTATGAAGTTTTTAGCCCTCAAAATTAATAAATGCTTGCAGAAATCTTGGAAACCTTAACCAGAGAAAGTAGATAAATACCCTTATAAAGAACAAATTTTCTGTCTTTACTTGCTGCACCCTCACCCACTTGACATGTCTCAAAATGTCCTTGGAGACTGAAAGCCTGCAGTAAACAGTGAAGAAGACAAGGGCCCACAGCCACTTGAAAAAGAAGAGCAGGCTTGGAGCTTACTCAAAGCCTTACTCTCAAGGAATCATTGTCTCACACTTTTGCCAGTTTCCTGGAAGACTTCACTCACAAAGCTCTCTTTATTTGGCCTGATTTGGAAGTTGCTTGGTACAAAGGGTCTTTACCTGGGGCATTTATCAAAATTTTGTTAAGTGGCATTTATTTAATGTTGTGGTTGGGTAAGGTAGTGTGGCAAAACAATAGGCTAACTAAAGAGCTCAGAAGAAAAATCTGGGGAATGAGGTGTGCACAAGAGCTTTGAAAATACCTAGCATGGTTCTGGGAATCCATGCGAGCACATGCACATATTAAGAGTGATGTTCCTCCTCACCACTGCATATAAAGTCAGGAAAGACTTGAGTTTCCCACCTTGCTAACCACGAGGCTTTGAGTAAACAGGACGTGAATGTAAGAGGAGAGCTGTTACCTACCTGGTTGAGTGCTGAAGCATGCCTCAAAGGGACGCATACTCCAAGACCCCTGGCTAGAGTTAAGGAGCTACAGATGTTTAAGACAATCTCTGTTGAATCACTGGCCTACTATGAACCTAACCAAAGAGAGACTTCAGTGATCACACACCAAAAACAGCACAGACTTTACAGAATTGCCTTGGAGAAATTATTAAATAAACAAGAAAAATCATGAAAATATGCCCTGTAAACAGAGAGACAATGATACAATCATTCAAAAGTGTCTCTCAGGAAACCTGGACACTGGACTTAACTATATAAAGGTATGTTACATATTTCAGGGAATTAAAAGAAATCATCTAAAACTAAAGGAAACTATGAAAACAGTATCACACTATATATAGTATGTAAATAACAACAGAAATTATTTTAAAACAATGAAATAGAAATTCTGAAGTTTCTGTACATTCAATAAAAATACCTGAATGTGAATATAGTAATGGTGCTTGATAAAAGATTTATCTTGGCAGAAAAAAGAATCAACAAAATTGAACATAAATTGAATGAGATGATCCAATGTGAAAGAAGAAGAAGAAGAAAGTGGAAAATATAACTAGGGTCTCCGAGACTGAGACACCACATGGATATGACAAAATTTCCAGAAAGAAAAGTTAGAAGAGAGCAGACAGCATAGATGAAAAAAGTTATGACTCATGTTTCACAAAGCTGATGAAAAATGATCTATAGTTACAAGAAACTTAGTAAACTCCAATTAAGATCATTTTAAAATGATCTAAATCTAGATGCATCTTAATCAAACTGTCAAAGCCAGAGACAGAGAGAATCTTGAAAACATTAAGAGAGGAAAACTAGTAGACAGGATACACAGTAACATTAAAAGACAATTTCTCATGAGACACTATGGCATTCGAAAGGCAAGAGTACTGCTATTCTAAGTGCTGGGGAAAAGACAATCAACTAAAATCTCTAAGTCCATCCAAAATGAAATGAGCAATTGATATTTTTCAGGAAAAATATAAAATAATAAAGTGTATTAGTAAAGTAACTACATAGGTAAATATAAATTTGTACTTTTTATCCTCTACCATGATAAATACATATCAAGTAAAGAACTGAAGGAATAATCAAAAAGACTTTCCACAAAGAAAAGTTAGGCTCAGATAGCTTCACTGGTGACTTCTACTAGACTTTAAAAGAGGCATCACCACCAATCCAACCCTACAAAAATAATGAAGGACATTTTAGAGAGAGAGAGATCAAGAATACGAGCATTTCAGGAACAATGGCAGAGAGGCCTCAGTGAATGGGGCAGACAGTGGAGTGGAACAGAAAAATACACAACCAATGGCAGAAAAACAGAATAGCAGAAATAAGGCAGGGAAGATTGGCCGTAATCTCTAGTATAGATGGCCTTGAAATATTAACAGAGAGAAACACAGGCAGAGTAGACCAGGAGAAAGGGTCCATTGAGCTGCTCTATATAGGGAGGCAGTGGGACCCAAAACAAGCAGTGCACCCTATGGGAGTGAAAGGGGAGGAATTGTCTAAAAAGGATATTGTTAATTGGGTAACAAGATTTAAACAAGATTTAAAGGAAATTGTCTAAAAAGGATATTGTTAATTGGGTAACAAGATTTAAAATTTACATTATTCTCATCACTCTGCTTGGATGGATTACGTGCTGTTCCAGTTTGTCTACTCACGCTAAACTTGAGGACATGGTCAGCTATCCCAAAAATAAGAGGACATATTATGGTAATCATCCCTAATTTCCTGTCAACTTAATCTGAAGCCCTTTATAAGTTATACTGTCTTATTACGACTGATCTTATTTGAATCTGGGTTGTTAGATTGCTACTTTATATTGACTGATTTTATTTAAATCTGTTATGATTGAGAGCATCAAGTCTAAGAGTATAGGCAACTACATTGAATATGACAAGATTCATTAAGATACCCACTCTGGTTTGATTATTACTTGCTTTTGAAGTCTTATACTGTCTCCAATGCTTTGTTTTTATTAATGTTGTTATATACTGCTAAGACATCATGGTAACCATTGTAGATCACCTTGTATTACGGTTATATATTACATTTTTGCTTCATGCTTTTCTAGGAATTGTTTTGTTTTATCTTGCTTTGTTTTGTATTTACCTCTAATACAGAAAGGATAGACAGACATTTAGAGACTCATGCATGTGTAGAGCTTATAAACAGTTTACAAGATCCAACTATATAACACATCTTGAAATGAACAACTACTTTGAAGAAAAAGAGACACTATAGTACCCAGTGATGATAAATCCAGCAAAATTATTATTCTTTGTTCAAAGTGATTTTAGCTTGTTTTGTTTTAAGTTCAACACACATGAAGGTATGGACAGCTGTTTTGAGGAGAATGAGAGACACTATGACAGCCATTCTCGGCTTCCCTATTGTCTGGTCTTGAAGACCTGAAATGCCCTCCTTGTCCTGCTCAGATCAATTTCATACTATGTTGTTTCATGTGAATTCCCTGTATGTGAAAATATGGACAACTATTTGGAAGAAAACAAGAGTCAATACGACAGAGAGTGAATATCTCCAATTGTCTAGTTTTGGAATTTATGTCCCTTACATTGCTTTCTTGTGATCTGCTTTGTTCTGTTTTGTTGTGTTTAATTTTACCCTTTTGATATAATTGAATGTATATTTGAGTGGGTAAGATGGATGACCATATTGCTATTTTTTTGTCAGATCATGGAACAGGACTCTTAACAGACTCACTGTTTGAATGTCTATATTACATGTTTTAACTTTGTAATTTGAACAAGAAGTCAGTATGTAATTTTTCAAGTAATAATCTCTTAGGGTTTTTTGTTGTTGTTCTTTTCCTTTTTTCTTTGGCATTCTGTATTGTTGCTACCCTTTATTCTGTTTTGTTTTGTTTTTTTTCCTTTCTTCTCTTTAAATAAAAAAAAATAAAATACAAAAGAGGCATCAGCATTATTTTTTCATAAACTCTTTAATGAAACAGAGAAGAGAACACTAAGAAACTTTTCATGTGAGGGTAACATTTTTCTTCCATAAACATAAAAGAAATCATAAAGGAAAATACAGACATTTGTGAGTATCCCCATGAACGCAGACATAATATGTTTATCAAAATACTAGCCTACTACTGACCTAACCTACTAGAAGCCTGTAACTTGGATAAAGTAAGAATTATCCCAGGAAGGAAGGGATGGTTGAGTAACAAAACATAATAACTGAAATAGCCCTATTAATAGAATAAATGGTAAATATTATATGATTGCCTATGTTAAAGAAGCATTTGACAAAATATAGCAGTGTTTATGATTTTAAAAACATTCAGCAAAGTAGAAGTTGGAATTCTTCAGCCTGAAAATCCAAGGTATTTCCTCTAAGATCTTCTCGTTTTTTGAAAGGAAGAATTAGAACTATTTTTATCATCATGTTAAGTGTTATTATAACTAGAAGTTCTTCAGTTTTGTTCCATCTCTCTTTGTCTCTCTCTCTCTCTCTGTCTCTCTCTGTCTCTCTCTGTCTCTCTTTTTCTCTCTCTCTTTCCATCTCTATGTCTCCTCCTACAATATTGGATTCAGTACATGAATTCTGGAAGGTTTCAGGAAAAATACCAACATGAAAATAAACTATGCATACGCTAACAATGAAGCATTCAAAATGAAATTAAGAAATCAGTTTTATTTTTTAAAAACTCTGAAAGTATTAGCAATATTTAGAAATTAATTTAGTAAAAGACAGGATTTATACACTGAAAAGTACAAAACATTATAAAGTAGATTCCTTATTTAAATAAATAAAAATGCATTATACTCATGTACTGTAAAACCTAATATTGCTAAAGTCAATATTTTCTAAATTGACCTATAGATTTAATGCCACTTCTATCAAAATCACTAGCTGAACTTCTGGCACACTGTGAAAATTTGATGGTAAAACCAAGTGGGAATGTAAATCATGCATAATATTCAAAATAATCTTGAAAATCAAAACAGTTGGAGGATTCATATTTCACATTTTAAAACTAACTATAAAGCTATTGTAAACAAGATATAATTCAGGCATAAATACATACTTCCTTTTTGTTAGTGAACAGGAAAAAAGTCCAGAAAATCTTTGCATTTTTTATTTAAATAGGACTGCCAAGGAATTTCAACAGTAACAAGAATGTTGCTCTCATCTATGATTCTGGAACAGTTGAATTTCTACCTTCAAAACCATGAATTTGGTATCATATTTCAGTATATTTATCAACAATAACTCAAAGTAGATCAAAGACCAAAAATCTGAAAATATATAACTCTTAGGCTAAAATATAAATATATATCTTCATGAATAAACTAGAAGCAGTTTCTTAAATAAAACACCAAGAACACAAGTAAACAAAGAAAAAATAAACAAATCTTTTGTGTTCAAAGATTATTATTAAGAGATTGAGGAATTCCAGGAAGATGGCAGAGTAGTGAGCAGCAGAGAAAGAGCCTCTTTAAGATTTGGTGACCAGACACTGCAATATAGCAGCATGATGAAGAGAAAGGTGAGAGGTAGGTCTCCTGGACCCAAGAAGGATCCAAAGTGAGACTTAAGGCCCATGGAAAGATATAATCCAGGAATCCAGCAAATATAAGAGAACTAGGCCAGCCAGAGTGGGTCCAAGGACAAGAAACCATCCCCCCTCCGCATGAATCAGTTGCCAAAACCAGAGAAGAGAGAAGAGGCCAGTACCCCAGTGAGCCCACTACCACACAGTGAGGAGAAGTCATGCCCCATGATGAGCCCTACCCAGAACAAGACCAAGAGATATAGACACAAAAGAAACTGGAAGTCACACATCTGAAATTTAGAAATGACAGCAGCTGAAGTAAAGAAACAAACAGCTTAGGGTTTGTACTGTTTGATTACCTTTGCATGCCTGTATCTAGTAGTCTGAGTAACTGAAGGATAACAATGTGCAGTATGGTAATTATTGCTGATTTCCTACTGCCTTGCATTTGAAATCCAAAGTCATTCTCATTGTATTGCTTTGTTTCATTTTATTGTTTTGTTTTGTTTTATTCTACTTAAAATAAAAACAGAGAATGAAAAAGCAGTTCCTACTATGAGAAATCATATTTGAAAATCAAATAACAGAGAAAGATCTGATGCCTGAAACACAAATAATTCAATTATAAAGGGTAGGGCCGGGGATTTAGGTCAGTGGCATAAGCGCCTGCCTGACAAGCGTGAGGTCGCAAGTTCGATCCCTGGTACCCCCCCCCAAATTATAAAGGGTAAATGATTTTAATAGAATTTTCTACAAGAGGTACTGCCAAATGGCTACCCTAATTGTGAAAAAAATGCTTAACATCATTATGTATTAGATAAATTGAAATTAAAATCAAAATTATACCACCTAAAACAGCTATGATGAAAATGATAAGGATAACAAGTTTTGGAAGATGAGGAGAAGAGGGAACACACATATAATGTTCATGATTGTGTATAATGCTGAAGATGCTTTGAAAAAAAGTCTGCTATATCCTCAAAGGTTAAATGTGAAGTACTCTACGACCCCATACTATGCCTATGTATATGCCCAAAGGAAATGAAGACACAAATCTACTAAAAATCTTATGTGTGGATGTTCATAGAAGCCGTACTCATAAAATGCAAAAGTTGCAAACAAACTAAATATCCATCAACAGATAAATGAATAGATGAAATGCGATATATTTATGGAACAGGTATAATGGATAAATGGGTTAGCTATAAAAGGAAATGAAGCACCCATTCAAGCTACAGCATGAATGAAACACAAAAGCACTCTGCTAAGTGAAAAAAATGCCAAACGCAAAAGGCCACCTATTTTGTGGTTAATTAATATGAAAAGTGAAGAATATGCAAATTAATGCAAATAAAATTTAGGCCAATAGTGGTTGGCAGGGTTCACAGGGAAGAACCAGTGGGGCTACTGTCAGTGTACCAGACGTTTCTTTGGGGAGTGGTGAAAATGCATTAAAATCAGAGGTTAGAGATGATCGCACAGTATTGTTAATATGCTAAGGATCACGCATTGTATGTATTGTAGGAGTGAGTTGGATGCTGTATGAATTCTAATTTAATAAAGAAATTGTTATAGTAAACTTGTATTTATTTCAGTGACAATAAAAGGAAGATGATTGGAGCTCACAGGTTCCCTTCATATGACTGAAACTGTGGCTTTTCCTGACGTCTTAGTAACCTGTACAGTAGTGTGTAATTTATTCAATAGCTGAAGCTACCTGAATGGGCAGAGTTGATAATAATTAGATCCAGAAGCAACTGGGGTTTGGGACAAAAGACAGCATTAAAGCAGATGGCAAATAGGAGGAAGGGATTTCTTCAGCACAGCCTTGGGAAAGATAGAGAAACTACATCCTAACCTGTTGGGGAGTAAAAAGCTGAAATGGAGGCAGAAAGAAGCTAATTGAACTAAATCAGAATGTTCTGTATACTCTGGCATGAAATTATCACAGGCTATTTAAACCTGAGTCTAAATTGGGAAGGGTGTTGGGAAATCCCAGTGAGAGCTGATGGGGACTTTTTCCTTAGCCTGGCCAAATTAAGTAAGTCATCGGTCTCCAGGGTAAAAGCTAAGATGTTAAGAAGGAGTAGATTTCTTTTTTACATTTTCTTATTTTTAATTAGAAGTCCAAGTATTCTAGGGATATTAGTACTTTCAAGAGATGTCAGTGAAAATACCAATTGATAGATTCACTAATTCCATTTGGGAAATGACACCCCAAGATAATAGTAACTGCCTAAGCCTTTTTCTCCTTAGGGATGGTGGGATGTGTTAAAGTGATTGTTTTTTGTTAGCAACATCACAGTTTATATTGAGGGGAAAATGCTTGGAAACCATCCAAATTCCCCACAAAAGGGAGCGATTAAGCAAACTGTCTTACAAATGATGGCTCCTGTAGACATATTAAAAGAGTAATATGCAGCAATTTCAATATAAGTAAAGCTCTAACCCACAAAGTGAATTAACAGAACACAAAATTATGTCAACTGATTATAACATTTTATTTATTCAAAAATAATATATGTGTGTGTTTTAAGAAAAATATAATAAGACCTGGAGAGAAAGCACAAACATACTTGCCTGGCTGCCCATCGGTTATTTCGTACAACCTCTAGATTACTTGTGGGTTAATAAAAACACTGGAATTTTACATGGAAAAACTAATATCCAGCATATTTATTATAATTTTCCCAGTGGCACTCAATTGATAGAGGATGGAGACAAGATTCAAACCCAAGCCTTTTGACTTCTAAATTTATCGATCACAATTCCATAGAACACAACAATATTTCTTCTTATTTTCTTGGATTACAAATTCATTAGTGTCTAAGTGTTATCAAATCAATATCAGATTTTTTCTACTCTTTGTTCACTTGAGTCATGCGGTGGTGAGTAATTATTTGGACATAGCAAAACTATTCACTCCCCTCTGCAACACACATGGTATCAATTCTGTAAGAGATTTCTATCCTTTAAAGGTTTCAATTTCATTTTTGAGTATAGAGTCCTGACTTTCATATGTCTTAGGTTTAGATACTGGTCCAGAGGAACAAAGCCTTCTCGGCCACCACTG
>PVJX010022332.1:0-17043 GCA_004027295.1 Dolichotis patagonum
ACCCTATTAAATGAATATGTTTAGTGGCAAAAATCTCCATATGTGTTAAGTTAAATATTTTAAGGAAATAATGTCCAAAGAATACCATTACAGTGAAATTTCTCACAAAATCAAAAAGATTTTAAAATCCTCGGTGAACCACCTAGGTTCATCAATATATGAATTATCTACTTTGTTACAGCAAAAAATTCTCTATTTTATGAGAATTCATTATACTAAGATATATGATTAGATAGATGCATATAGGTAGGTAGATTAGATAGATAGATAGATAGATAGATAATAGTGACAAAGTCTTTTAACTCTACTTACCAAAATTCATTTTGGAGGTTGCAAAATAATCACTCAAACAAATATATAAATATATTAAAGATAAGGCCAGGGATTTAGCTCAGTGGCATAAGCACCTGCTTGGCAAGCACAAGGTCATGAGTTTGATCCCTGATGCCAAAAAAACACACAAATATATGTAATATATATATATATATATATATATATATATATATATATATATATTTCTTCTTTTTTCCATTAAAGATATAGCAGTTTACCTTTATACAAAAATATTCAATAGAAAATGATCTTTATTTTATCTATGTTTAATGAATTATGTGAAGCTATAATCACAAAAAAGTCCTCTCAATGAAAAAAACTTTTATTATGGAAACTAAGCAATTAAATATTCTTGATGCTTCATCACTGGAATGTTTGAAATTTTTTAATTTACCAAACTAAATGCACATCATTTTTTAGCAATAAAAATAAAGAGAAATTGCCAAAACTCTTTAAAATTCTGAACAGATGTAGTTTTCTGCCCATCAAAATCAACAGCAGAATGAATACAACAATATAGATGAGATCATAATATTAGCAGAAAAATTAAGTGGTCAAGCACATCTAATATGTCCCAGCACATTAATCTGAATGAATGAAAATTTACTATGTGCACAAATGTGGGAGGGCATACTTATACAAATATGCATATGAATATCAAAATTGATAGAAAACAGCTGGGTGTTGGGGTACATGTCAGTAGTATCAGCATTCTGGGAGACAGAGGCAGGAAGATGAGGAGTTTCACCCCAGCCTGGGAAAGTTAGCAATATAAGTAGCTAAGTTAGACAGAAGTTTGTATGCAGTTGAAGAAGGACTGGGCTCTCAAGGAAGTCTGCCCAAAAATGAAAACAATGGAATTGTCGCTAAAGACACATCTGAAGACCAACCTCAAGACAAAGATGCAATGGCCAGACCTATATGACTCCCAAGAGGATAACTTAGAATTATATTGTAATTACTTCCACCTGGTCCAGGAAATTCATATAGACACCAACCACCCACACGGGTGACCAGAGTATCTGGACCCATCTCTTCCCAAAAACACATTTGTTCTTTCCATGTACCTTTGCTACTCAATTCATTTCCCTATTGGATTAATATTAGCTAAGCAACTATGCTTGTAATTCTATAGGTTGTAGTTTGACTCACATCATAGCTATGTTGTGATTTTGCTGTGTAAATTACCCCTGACAAAAGGGCTCGGTCGTCACTCCATTCAGGACCAATCCTAGAAATCCAGGAGCTGTTCTTCCCTCCTTATTTCAAATAAAACTCTCATAGCTTCTTCTTTTGATTTTTTACTTCATTCTTCAGTGTTTTAGAACCACAAACTCAGCACATTTGACATCTAACAAGTTGGGAGTTGTATTTCTCCTATATCACTGTCTCAAAATAAATTTAAAATGGTTGGAGATATAGCTCAGTGCAAAAGCTCTAGGTTCAATCCTCAATACCATTAAATAAATAAATAAATAAATAAATAAATAAATAAAAAGACTGAACAGTCTACAGAAATTTTTTCAGCTTCTTTAGTCCACAGGATGGGAAGGTAAAATTTCTTTAAGAAGAAATAACCTATTGCATTGGTATAAAAGGAGGAGGGTGTGGGGTATAAGAAAGAAACTAATTCTTCTCTCAGAAAACATTGGAAAGCTTTCCCTTCCTCCCATCTTCAAGTTTGTAACTATTTCCTGTTGAGATTTTGACTGATAAAGTGGGACAACTTGAGCAAAATTCTCTCTAGTATGTGCTAATTAGAAATGGATAGTGAATTCATTCATTCATTCAAAGACTTGTTGAGTATCTATACTAGGTGTGTTGTTCCCCATGCTGAACAAAACTAACATCGTTCCATTGTCCTTAGCTTCAGGAGCTTATGATCTCAAAGACAACCACAGACAACAGAAACACATACAGATACACATAGTGGTAAGAGAACCATTACCTAATAATTTGAACAAATAATTATGAAGCACCTAAGGAATCTTGGAGATTCAGATTTACCCTGTCTATGTTTCTAATGCTTAAACTTGATCTGTGATCTTCAGATGATCAATCTCATTCACAGTGGTCACAATATTTAGAATGATATGATGATCTGCACCACAATTACTTGATGTTTAAATTATTACTTTAAGAAGCTCTTCAAGTCATAACACTTTGAAAAATTTCACATTCATTTTTCTACAGTCTTTTACCTTTGTGTGTGTGTGTGTGTGTGTGTGTGTGTGTGTGTGTGATTCCAGGGATGGAACTCACAACCTAGCGCTTGCCAGGCAGACGCTTATGCCACTGAGCTAAATCCCCAGCATAGTCTTCTACTTTTGAAAAGATTTTACTTAGTTAATGTTGGAACTAGAACCTCATGTCTGATAACTAAACATTTTCTCTGCCACTGAACTAAACCTCCAGCCCATAGAAAGACACTTTCTACTGTGAAATTCCAAGATCTGCCCATTATTGTCCATACCTAGGACAGCATCAGTGCAATACTTTTCAAAGGATCACTTTGTTTTATTTTCTTCTTGATCGAGATCCCATAGAGTAATAGTGTCATCTCAGCCAGTGTAGAAGGAAGAGTGAGAATTTTCATAATCTTTGTGGTTTTAAAAAATCATTATTTAATATTGAAGCTCTTAGAAAGACATTGATGTACTACTGATCTAATCTCTGCACTCCAATTATATAAGCTACACATCACTGACTTGTCATTATTGCTTTGTTATCCAGGGCCCTGCTAGAGGCCTGTCTGGGATCTAGGTCCGGTTCTGTTACTGAATGACGCATAAACAGACAGATCAATAAACAATTCTGAAGATTTTATTTATTCATTAATCCATCTATCCACCCATCCGTTCAGTGGTGTGAAACACTAACTTTGTTTCAGCAGTTTTCTAATCACTATAACTGAGCAGGGAAGATAAATAAACAGCTTTATATTCATGACAGGAGTGAGTAAAATAAGTGAACAAAGTGTAGAGTAAGATGGTAATAAGTTCTATTTAGTGAAATAAAATATTAAGAGCAATAGAATCAAAGAGATGATGGGAAGATACATAGACAGTGTTTTGTTAATGATGCTTGTGCAAGATCACATGGTCATGAGCAACAATTTTAGTGTTTGTTTTGTGGCCATTTAAAATTATGCTTCACTCCTTTAACTGTAAATCTGAAAATAACAGAAACTTAAAGTAGACTCTTTAATATACTAAACCCCAAAATTGTACGAACAAAGTGATTGCTTGTTTTTCCTAGCTGTGTTTTTCATTACTGTGTAACAGGCAAACAAGAACAGAAGGAAGCAATAATAAACACCTACCATGTTTGTTTTGGCTATTTCTGAGCTGTCTCTTTCAAGCAACAGAATACAATCAGGTGATATTTAAATACACATTCTTCTTTCTACTTCCCAGGAACTGGTTTCAGACTGGAGAGATTTTTCTCATGTTGTTGTTCTAACAAAGAGCTCTTATTTCTCAGCTAAGAACAATATACTTAAGAATAGTAGGATAGAAATGCCTCAGAGCTGATGTTGCTGTTGTTATCCCTTGATTTTTCTTCTTAAAGTCGAAGATACTATCTAACTTATAGAGATCACTTTGAATACCTTCATGCCAACATCTCACAGTGTTTATTTACAATGGGAGAATTATGGTTAATGGTAAGTGGCTGCAAACATCTGAGAGACACGATACAGGGGAAAATAAAACTCCCAAACTTGTAGATGTCATATACACTGAACTTGGATCTCCTGAAATTGAAGAGTGAATTCTAAAGGACAAAGGATGTTAAGAATAAGAAAGGTTTATTGGGGAACAGGAATAACTCCTGAAAGCCAAGAGACATCCCAGAAGTGGAATGTCACTGAGGCCCTTTGTCAGGGGTAATTTATACAGCAACATTATACCCAATGTGGGTCAAACAATAATGAACCTGTAAGATTACATGTATAGCTGCTTAGCTCATCTTGATCCAGTAGGGAAGTCAGTCATGTAGCAAGGGCATATGGAAAGAGCAAAGGCACTTTTGGTCTTCCTCTATCACAGGTGACATCCTCTTTGACCAAGCTCATAGCTTCAGTAGGGATAAACACAGAGTGCTGAGGAAGGGGACACCTGCCTAGCTAACCAGGTCAGCCGTTATCAGCACTGATGATCAAAGCCAGATTGCTCTCACATCCCAAAGACACTTTTGGGAAGGGATGGATCTGGAACTCTGGTCACCCACCTTGGCAAGTGATTCTTATCTGGACTTTTGTAGACCAGATGGAAACAATTGCAGTATAATTCCAAGTCACTGCTTATCCTCTAGGGAGGCATATAAGCCTGGCTTTTGCATCTGTATCTTGAGGCCCGGCCTTCTGCAGATTTGCCTACAGTCACATTTCTATTGTTTTTGTTTTCCTGCTGACTTTTTTGAGAGCCCAGTCCTTCTTTGACTGTATATTAATTTCTATCTAATTTAGCTGCCTATAATACAATGAGTACTAGAGATTTGACATGTTAGTTATTAGCACTGTAATCCCAACACTATGAACACTGAGGCAGAAGGCTCCCAAGTTGAAACCCAGCCTGGGCAATGTAGTTAACTTAGTGTAACTTTGTCTCACAAAATGAAAAGGACTGCAGAAGTAGCCTAGTGTGCACAGTGTAAAGGCTTTGGGTTGGATAACCAATACTGAAGGAAAAGAAACAATTCTTAGATCCCACATAAATAGCTGAGATGGATATGCCTGGATTCAAATTCTAATCCTAATTCTTGGTGCTTAGTTATATTACTTTAAAGAGCTTTGGGGAGGTCACAGCTTAGTGGTAGAGCACTTACCTAGCATTAGCAAGGCCCTGGATTCCATCCCTAGCACAGCCAAATAAATAAACTCTCTGAACCTTAATTTTTTAAAAAAGTATAAAATGCAAAAAAGACAACCTACATTTAGTTATTGATATCAAGCAGGATGTGCTCAACATAAGGATACCATGTCACAATAAAATTGTTTTCCTTTGGCTCTGTGTGATGCTGCAAGGATTTCCACTCAATCAATTAATCATCCATTGTCTACCTTCCTAAGATTTGATTTTTTGACTAGTTTCTTCTGTACCCCATATCTTACCACCCAAAGGTTAAAACTACTGTAATCTAAGGATGGAATGTCCTCTTCATCTCACTGGGATTAAGTCTTCTGTTAGTTTTCCCTGGTAACTTGGATAAATATTTCAACAAATATGATTCTTGTCTGGTAAGAATCATATATCAAATTGAGTAGGAGAATGACCTTACTGAAGTGGGAAATGCTTTTAGATATAATGTGAAATGTCCCTAAAACAATTTATGCTAGTAAGATTGGTTTCATTGAATGTGGCTGCAAATACCTGTTTTTACAAACCTATAGTGAAGAAAAAGTTGTTATGAAGCAACACATCTTGAAGGAAGATCGTCTTATTGATGCAAAAATCAAAGTTAGTTTAGCTTCCTTTAGCTTATCTCCCTTTATGATGTTATTGCTGGCTACATGATTTGTTGTAATAGATGAGACTTCAGTTAAGTAAGATATATATTCTGTCAGATAGGATCGAGGTTTTGTCACTTTAAAGCCATTCAACAGATGAGGATATAGCTCAGTGGCACAGCTCTAGAGACATTCTTTCTGCAAAATTATGATCCTTTTAACACCAATCCACTTCTATTTGGCCTGAAGTAAATTATGCCAAAGGGAATTACTATTTTCTAATTAGTAAGAATCATTGATAGGGCAACACTGTGTCTTAAGTTTTTAACCTAAGATACAGAGTGTATAAATCAAACATTCATGAGAGTAAAAATGCCCTCAGATTGTATTTCTTGGCCTTAAATTAATTAAACAATAAAATTGTTGTACAATCAAGGTTAAATAGGGTTAGTGGTTTTGAAAGAGCATATTGTTTCAACAATCTTCTTGCTTGTGAAGTTGGCAACAAGTATTTAATCAAGCTAAAGAAAATGCTGCCAAGGCAGATATTGTGTGACCACAGTGCCACTATTCAGGCTGGAATAAAGTTTGCTCTCATAACAAAAGCATAGAACAGTGTAAATGAAAAAAGACAATTCCTGGGATATGAGGGCTGATCTACCAGCAGTTAGAAAACAAGAACAGGCAATGTCCTTTAAGAATACAATAGTAAATTTCATTTTGCACTTCTCACATATACCACATAGTAAGGTGAGCCTGTACTAAAATAAGACTCTGGAAGTTATATATTGGGTATGCTTAACCAAATTCTGTTAAGGATATTTCTTCTTTCATGTGGTTTCCAACTGGTCTAAATATAACTTTTTCTACAGATTAATAATATTAGTATTAGTATTAGTATTAGTATTACCTAGTTAATCTACCTTCACAAGATTGTTAGAATGATTAGAATGATTAGCACATGTGTATCTCTCAAATAACTATGATAACTAAAATACCCAGAGTCTGAAAACTAGAAAAAACTGTAAAATTCAAATTTCTTATTTCCCTCATTTTATGAGTAGGAAAATGAAGGCTCAATGACTTGAATTGATTGACAATGTGGAATTAATTAATATGAGATCAAGGAGGGACATTCATATCCAGGGTCTGGCCACTGAAGTACATTGCATTCCTTTAAAATCAAAGAGAGTCCAAGAAGCTGAGGGCTTCCCAAATATATTTGAACTCAGTTTTGCCAGGAACTTATAAATCTGACAAATAGACAGTGTTGAAGGTTTAATGTCAGAAAACACCTAATTATTGACTTTCTGGGACTCCAATGACTGTAAAAATCAAGTCCATGTAATGATTAATTTTTTTAAAATTTTATTTAAAGAGAAAAAAAAACAGAAAAAAGAGTAGCAACAATACAGAATTCCATGGAAAAAAAGAAAAGAACACACAAAAAATAACACTAAGAAATCATTACTTGATGAATTACATATTGTCATCCTGAAAATAGTTGTTCAAGTCACAGAATTAAAACATACAAAGTAGACATTCAAACAGTGAGACTGTTAACAGTTCTGCTCCATGATCTAACAAAAAGAGTAATACGGTCATTCATCTTACACACTTAAACATACATGCAGTTATATCCTTTAGAGCACTATCTTTTCCTCTCTTTTTTACAGAACCAATTATACATTTTGGGTGTTATTACTCCTACAATTCTTATTACTTTTTACACTACAGATACAATGTGATATTTACAAATATGATTCTTATTTATTTCACTAATGAGGACAGTCTCAAGTTGTCTCCATTTACCTATGAAGGCCTCAAGATCATCCTTCTTCATAGCAGAGTAATATTCCATTGTATAAAAATATCACATCTTTTTCATCCACTCCACAGTTGATGGGCATCTTGGTTGTTTCCAAGATTTAGCTATTAAAAATTGTGCTGCTATAAACATGGGTACACATATATCACTGTGACAAGACATTTTCAATTGGGGGGGAATACCAAAGAGGGTAATAGCTGGGTTGAATGGAACTTCCAATCCTAGTCTTCTGAGAATTGTCCGTACAGATTTCCATAGTGCTTGCACCAGTCTGCACTCCCACCAACAGTAGATCAGTGTTCCTTTTTGCCCATAGCCTCGCAAACATTTGTTATCAGTTGATTTCTTGATGGCAGCTATTCTTTCCAGAGTGACATGAAATCTCAATGTTATTTTAATTTGCATTTCTCGAATGACCAGTGATCGTGAACATTTCTTCATGTATTTATTTATCATTTGTATATCTTCATATGAGTACTGTGTGTTCATCTCAGCTGCCCATTTTTGGAGAGGGTCTTTGAATTTGGGGGGGGGGTTGATGTTTTTCAATTCTTTATATGTTCTTGATATAAGTCCTTTGTCTGAGGAGTTGCTGGCTAAAATTCTTTCCCATTCTGTGGGTTTTCTTTTCACTCTGTTGGTGATTTCTTTTGAAGTGCAGAAACTTTTCAATAATATGAGATGCTAGTTGTTGATTCTCTAAAGCGTTTCCCATGCAGTTTGCATTTTGTTCACGAAATCTTTGCCTACCCCTATGTCTCCAATACTTCTACCTCCCTTGTCTTCCAGTAGATTTAGTGTTTCTGTTTTAATGTTTGAGTGTTTGATCCATTTAGACTTTAGTTTTGTGCATGGTGATAAGCATGGATCTAGTTTCAGCCTTCTGCATGTGGAGAGCCAATTTTTCTAACACCATTTATTAAAGAGGCTATCCTTCTTCCAGTGAACATGTTTAGCACCTTTGTCAAACATCAGGTGGCTGAGTGTCTTTGTACTTATACTTGCGTCTTCCAATCTGTTCCATTGGTCCTCAGGTCTATTTCTTTGCCAGTACTATGCTGATTTTATCACTGTGGCTTTGTAGTACAGTTTCAAGTCAGGAATTGAGATGCCTCCTGCCTTGTCTTTATTGCCCAGAATTGCCTTTGCTATTCTAGGTTTCTTCTGTTTCCAAATAAATTTTAGGAGTGTTTTCTCTAGATCTGGGAGGTATATCAATGGTATTTTAATTGGGATTGCATTATATCTGTGCAACAGTTTTGGGAGTATGAACATTTTAATAATGTTGGTTCTTCCTAGGCAAGAGCAAGGAATATCCTTCCATTTTCTAATATCCTCTTCAATCTCTTTTTTTATCATAGTATAATTTTCAGCATATTGGTCTTTTACATTCTTAGGTTGATTCCTAAGTATTTCATTTTTTTAGAAGTTATTATGAAGGGTTATGTTTCCATAATTTCTCTCTCGGTGAGTTTCTTGTTTGTGTACAGGAATGCTATTGACTTTTGAGTGTTGATTTTGTATCCAGCTAGACTGCTAAATTTGTTTATTACCTCTAGTAGTCTTTTGATGGAGTTTTTTGGGAGTCTTCTATATAGAGTATCGTGTCATCTGCAAATAGTGATAATTTAACTTCTTCCTTTCCTATCTTTATTCCTTTTATTTCTCTCTTGTCTGATTGCCCTGGCTAGTGTTTCCAGAACTATATTGAAAAGGAGAGATGATAGTGGACATCCTTGTCTTGTTCCTGATTTTAAAGTGAAAGCTTTTTGTTTTTATCCATTTAGTATAATATTGTCTGTTGCTTTGTCATACATGGCCTTTATAAGGTTGAGGTAGACGATGTGTATTCCAAGTTTCTGAAGGGTTTTTACCATGAACATGTGTTGGACTTTAAGGAAAGTTTTTTGTGCATCTATTGAGATGACCATGTGGTTTTTATTTTTGGCTCTGTTGATGTGGTGTATTACATTTATTGATTTGCATATGTTAAACCATCTCTGCCTTCCTGGAATGAACCCAACTTGGTCATGATGTATAATCTTCTTGATGATTTGCTGCATTCTATTTGCCAGTATTTTATTGAGAATCTTTGCATTTATGTTCATTAGTTGAGATTGGCCTCTAGTTCTCCTTTTTTGGTTGGTTCTTTCTCTGGTTTTGTTATGAGAGTAATACTTGCCTCCAGGAATGATTTAGGGAAGATTGCTTTCTTTTCAATTTTATTGAAGAGTTTAAGGAGTATTAGCATCAAATGTTCTCTAAATTTCTTGTAGAATTCAGCTATGAATCCATCAGGACCTGGGCTTTTCTTTGTTGATAAATTTTTATTACATTTTCAATTTCAGTAGCTGATACTGGGTTATTCAAAATCGCTGTATCTTCTTGGTTGAGCTGCGATAGTTCATATGTTTCTAGAAATCTGTCCATTACCTCTGTGTTTTCCTCACTATGTGAGTAGAGATTTTCAAAGTAGGTATTCATGTTTTTTGGAATTTCCATGGGATCTGTAGTAATTTCCTCTTTTTCAGGCCCTATTGCATGTATTTGGGTTTTTTCTTTCTTTTTCTTTATAAGGTTAGCTAGAGGTTTGTAATTTTTTTATTCTCTCAAAAAAATCAGCTTTTTGATTCATTAATCTTTGTAGTGATTTTTTAGTTTCAGTTGCATTGATTTCTGCTCTAATCTTTACAATTTCCTCTCTTCTATGAGCTTTAGATTTAACTTGTTCTTCTTTTTCTAGAAGCTTTAGATGAAGCATTAGATTGTTTACTTGTGCTCATTCTGTTTTCTGGGTATGACAATTTATTGCTATATATTTCCCTCTTAAGACCACTTTCATTGCATCCCACAGATTACAGTATGTTGTGTCTGTATTTTCATTGAATTGTAGGTATTGCTTTATTTCATCTTTAATTTCCTCAGGAGTCCACTGGTTATTCATAAGATTGTTATTTAATTTACATGTATTTATGCCAGTTTTGCAATTTCTTTTGCCATGAATTTGCAGTTTCAATGCGCTATGGTCAGATAGTATGCATGGAATTATTTCAATACTTTTGCATTTACTTAAGAATGTTTTATGGGATAATATATGGTCTCTTTTAGATAATGTCCCATGGGCAGTTGAGAAGAATGTGTATTCTCATGTGGTTGGGTGGAACACTCTGTAAACATCTACTAAGTCCAGTTGCTTGCAGGTCTGATTCAGTTCTATTACTTCTTTGCTGAATTTTGTCTAGTTGATCTATCTCTTTGTGACAATGAGCTGTTAAATTCCCCTGTAATAATTGTGTTCTTGTGTATTTGGTTTTTCATGTCCTTTAGTATCTGTCTTATATAGTTGGGTGCTCCTGAGTTTGGTGTATATAGGTTTATAATTGTTAGTTCTTCCTCTTGGATTTTTCCACTTACAAGAATGTAGTGACCTTCTTTGTCTCTTTTAATCATTTTAGATTTGAAGTTCACATTTTCTGCAAATTGAATAGTTATCTCTGCTTTTTTCTGGGTTCTTGTTGCATTGAATAGTGTTTTCCATCCTTTGACTTTTAATCTATGTTTCCTTTTGGGTCAGATGTGTTTCTTGTATACAGCATATTGTGGGACCCTGTTTCTTGATCCATTCTGTCAACCTATTTCTTTTGATATGTGAATGGAGGCCATTTACATTTATGGATATCACTGATATGTACTGGTTCCACTTTGCCATGTTATGTTCCAATAGTTTGCTTTCTGCTTTTCCCCCTTATTAAATTGCTTGTCCTACCTGGTGGTTTCTTTCTGTTGTTTGGGGATTGTGGTCATTTGATCTCTGTCTAGTATGTCTTTCAATAATCTTTCTCGGGTTGGTTTGGTAGACATGAATTTCTTCAGTTGTTCTTTGTCACAGAAGTATCTTGTTTCTCCATTAAATTCGAATGAAAGTTTTGCTGGGTACATCAGTCTGGGTTGAAAGTTGTTTTCTTTCAGGACTTGAAATATCTCACTCCAAACCTGTCTTGACTTGAGGGTTTGTGCTGAAAAGTGTGTTGTGATTCTAATGGGCTTTCCTCAATAGGTGACTTGTGTCTTCTCTAACAGCTTTTAGTATTCTGTTTTTATGTTGTATGTCTGAGATCTTAATTATTATGTGTCTGGGTATAGATTTATGTTGGTTATGACTGTTTGCTATTCTATATGCCTCACTTATCTGCATATCAGATTTTTCCCCATGTTTGGGAAATTTTCTCCTATTATTTTTGTGAATAATTTAGTTATATCATTTGTATTGACTCCAGTGTCTTCACTAATGCCTATTAATCTTATATTGTTGCTCTTGGCATCATCTTGAAGCTTCTGGATTGTCATTTCATGATGCTTTGTTATTTTTAAAAGTTCTATCATTTCATGATCACTAATTGCGATCCTGTCCTCAAGTTCCGAAATCCTATCCTCAGCTTCATTTAAATGGTTTTGCATGCTTTGAATCTAATTTTTTGTTTCTTGGATGTCTCTTTCAGTTTGCTTCATGTATTCTGCTTGTTTTCTATATTGTTCATTCAAGGTTTCAATCAGTTTCTCATGTTCCTGTACATTTTTCTCTATTTCTTCTTTAGCTGCACTCAGCAACTCCTTTACTAAGGTTGTTACTTCTGTCTTTGCCTGAGAGAGTACTTCTAATTTGATTTCCTCTATGGCCTCATGGAGTTGTTTTTTTTATTTCATTCACTATCTTTTCAGAGATTTCCAGTGTGTTACTTTTGGAGTCCTCTATTTCAATGTCTCCTGTACTTGCTTCTGGTGGACTAGATGTTTGAGGTTCCATTTTGCTTTTTCATTTTGCCATTTTCCCTTTTTCAATTAGTGTTTTGTCCTTCAGACCCGCTAATGTCAACTGTTGGTAGTGTGTATCTTCGTGTCCTACTGTAAGCCTGATGTTTGTCCAGTTGCTGGGTCCCACAATGAATAAGTGGGACAGTCAACTGACATCCTGCTGCAGGGCCTGTTAGGTGAGTCTTATATTCTTCCTGGGCTGACAAGCCTAGTAGTATTGATGTAGGTCAACTATTAGTTCCTGCTAGTACTTTATCTTCAGGTTATTCCAGGTCATCAAATCTCCCTGTCTATAGTGTTTGTGTCAGCTGAAGCCCTACTGTGTCTCTATTGTATGCCTGTGTCTCTCATAAGCCCTTTCGATTTTCTTCAAGTTGGGGGAGTCCTTCTCAGCACCCTCCTCACTCTGCCTGATGTTTTCTGTGTGTAGGAAGGGGTCACCCTCACTCTTGTCAGATTTACCAAGGTCTTACAGTTACTTGAAGGAAGCTTTACTACTGGCCCTATTTAGCCACTGTACACCTCTTTTTTAGGGGCATACTCACCATACTGACTGGAGCCAGCTGAGATCTTCTGTTTGGGTGAGGCAGTCACTTAATCTCCCTTCAAGCTAGCACAGATAATCTGCTGTAGTCCAAGGTTCCTCTGGGCACAGAGTTCCACGTTTGCCTTGTGCACTGGGATTCTGCAGGGGCATGTGCTGTCAGGGCCCATGGGTGGATTCTGGGCCTTGCTCACTGCCTGGAGTTCGCTGATCGTAGTCCAGTTAGGCCCAATGATTATTTTTTAATGAAGATGTGAACAGCAGGCTAGTTTAAGGCAACTGACTGATGCTACAAGCAAACAACATGTTGAATAAAAAGAAATGTGATACTGTGCTTATATTCTTTAGATTCAAGTAAAAACCCATATACTTTCTATTAACAAATATGTTCTGGTTTCAATTATCACATAAAAACACCACCTAACCATATTACATTGTTGTGGGTCATAGGGAGACCTTAAAAAAATTCTCATTCTTTGCAAATCTACTACATGTTTCAAAATCCATGACTCTTAAAACATTAGCAAATATCTCATATGAATAAAACATTAAATACTGAATCAAATATTTTGATAAAGATAATTATATGGAATTAACTAGCCCATAGTGCTAAGTATTTCATATATATATATATATATATATATATATAGCACAAATAATAGAACTATAAGACTATCTCTACTAATGATATTTACAAAAAAAGTTCTATAAAATACAGAGTAGTTTAGATCAAGCAACTAATGTACAGTAAGAGCCATGTGTGTGAAATTTTAAAAAGAGAAGTTGTCTAAGGATTAGTGGCCAGGGAGGGTCTCTCTGAGACACTATGACATTTTATTGAAGCTCAAAGTTACCATGAATGAATTTCAATGAATACAAACTTTTATTTTCAATATGTTACATTTTCCATTAAAATGATATTCTATAGGTAAAAGTTTCTTCCGTTACTTACTAATAATGAATGCTACTCAAAATTATAAAACAACAATAAGGTAAATCAGCATGATGAAGTTGCTGCATTTGTTAGCATAATGTTTATCACTGTTTGTAAATTGCAAAGGGTTTGCATTAGCCAAAAGTCCAGTAGTCACTTGAAGTAATCCTTCCCTGGAAAAAACAAGATTCTTTTTTATTTGTAAAGATTATTTTTAAAGAATATTTGAAGTTTTAATAATATGCTTTCCTACCACAAAGAGAAGAAATATAAATGCTTTTCAATATCTAAATACAGATTATAAAAAATACATTAACTGGGAGAAAAAGTCAAGTATCAAAAAAACAGTCAAGTATCATAGGCTAGTATTTAGTAACAGATACATTTGTTGAACAAGCTAACAATAGGTAGAACACTTTATATTCCATAAGTTGCTAAGTTCTGGAAAACAAAAGTGAGTAAGTCTAAGTCAAGACTTTTAAAGAAATTATGTTTATACAATTGTGTATTTATATACTCCATTATGATAATATTTGATAAATGCCAAAGTAGAGGCAAATACAAACTTATGGGAAAGACATGTTAACTCAAAAGTCTCCTTCACTTATTCATTCTTTTATTCATTTAAATATTTATTTAATTTTACTAAAAGTAAGAAACTCTTCTAGTTGCTTCCTAAGAAAAGTGGCTTTTGAGTAGTCTTAAAATATGACTGGGAGCTAGAGATATAGCTCAGTGGCACAGCACCTGTGTGGCAAGTGCGAGGTTGTGAGTTTGTCAGAATGAATGATAGAGTCAAGCAAATTAGCCCTCTCACTTAGTATAACAGGAATCTAAAAAGGTAGACAGATACTAAATTATGAACATGATGGACCTCAATTTTTGTTCATAGTTTGGACAGTAGAATACTGACTGCCTTTTTCCCATTACAATTTTTTGAATCTGTAAGTGAAGGAATATGATTTTTACCTTAGAAAAACGAATTTTGTAAGATTACTGGATTCAAGTAAGGGAAAATTCGAAGCACTGATCTTTTATGCATATCCATTATTTATTAACTTTCGCAGGTCTTCTCAAATCACTGTTCTATCTTGAGAACTTTTACGCTCTGGAAATAACTCGTGGTACCAGACTGATTATTTCCACACTTCAGATGGATTCCGATTGATGATAAATTTAAGTATTAGCATTTACTTCTTTGAGGTTTGTGCTATATTTTTGGCAAGTCATACATAATAATGAACTTCCTGAAAATCACCTAATCTTGAGCAAATAGGGATCTATGGAATCTGGTTTCAAAATCTGATCGAATGACACTGAAAGACATCATGACAGAAAATTGTTGAGTGAGCTCAGAAGCTTTTTTACCAAGCTCCTGTGCTGTTTCCTAACCTGTGTATTAGCAATTTGAACTAAACACCAAAAAAGCAAGTATCTTAGAATATTTCATGAAGTTTTGCGACTCAGATATTTTTTCTGAAATATGTTACAGTATCTCCAAGAAGTCAAAATAACTGCTAGAAACTCCCATACCTAACCAAACACAGGCTATTTTATAGTCTATGATGACAATGAGCAATTTCATGAGGAGCCCCTCATGATTTTCCATTTTTTAGTCTTACTTTACTGTCACACAATGCTTAGATTCTTTTTACCCACATACCTGTAAAAGTTTTATTTTCATTCTTTCTTTAAGAAAAACAGCTACACACTTAAATAATATCCATTGATGGGGCTGGGGATTTAGCTCAGTGGCTTAAGCGCCTGCCTGGCAAGTGTGAGGTCGTGAGTTCGATCCCCGGTACCAAAAAAAGAAAAATAATAATAATAATATCCATTCATCTGTCCTATCAAATAGTTAAAGAGAACGTAAAATGAATTGGGTGCTGGAGAGATAAAGGTTAAAAAAAAGGCTCCTTTGTCTTTGGGAGTTTCAAGGGAGGAACATAACACAGTAGCTGGTCATTTTAATGCAAGGCAGCCTAACTGTTAGTACAGATCTACACCATGTTCTTGTGATCATAAAAGGCAAAGTTATTCCTGTGGGAGTTTTAGGAAAGGATTCATGGAAATGGTGATACTTAAGTAGATGACTTTGTCTGAAACTCAGGTTTGTCAAGTTGCAAAGTCCTCATTATTCCAATGTAGTAGAATGTATTGGGGGCCAAACAATGCTGCAAGAGCAATTAAATGTCATTAAATAGATAAAGTGCTCAATCTAAGAATAATATACTTTCATTTCCTACAAAGTTATTGAAATAAAAACAGAAAATCCTTAAGAAATAATTACTTCCATGATGCAATACTAGAATTGTATATACTTACATTTTTTTACAAAATTTTTCAGATGCCAAGAAAATTTAAAGTTATCAAAAATAATAAAATTTTAAAAATGTGCTCTGGATCATAGCTCGGTGATCAAACACTTGCATAGGATTTACAAGACCCTGTTTTGCACTCCAGAAAGCAATCAATATAAAAATAAAATCTTTTAAATGTATGGATTGTGTGGTAAGCTTCTATTATTTACTTTTTGGAAAGAGAAAAGTAGAAAGATTTTAACTTTTCAAGTGAGTGCTTACACTAGAAGACTTTGATATGCTGATAAATTTTCAATGATCTTAAGTGGCTAATAATGGCCTTCTATCCCTTGATGTCCCTTTTAATGCCTTCAGCTGATGTGTTCAGGATCTTGTTCCGGTGACATAAACTTCAGGCAGAAAGTAATTTAAAAAGTTATCCATGTCCTTTGCCTGATGTCTGCTCCCCTTGCAATAAAACCACTTTCATATATTCTGCAACTATCTTGGGATAACATCAGAATTTAAAATCTAGGCCACAAGGCTCTTCCACATTTTAAATGTTTTAACTTCAGATTTTTTGCCAAGAGAAAGACTTGTCTATTTATGAAAAAGCTTGTCAAAGAAAAAAAAAAAGAATCTAGTCAATGTCCAGCAAACAAAGGTTGGGAGTTAGGTATTCAGCCAAGTAGTTAATTTAACGTCAAGGAAACAGACAGGGCAAGAAGTAGAATTCATCAGAGGTGCAAATGGATTAAATGAGGACTTTTTTCCTGTTACATTTATCTTAGTGTGTCCCATGGGTATCATGATTGTTCTATTTCACTCTATAGGCTCTTTCTC
>PVJX010022332.1:17143-30785 GCA_004027295.1 Dolichotis patagonum
TTTTTTTTTGAGAGAGAGAGAGAGAGAGAGAGAGAGAGAGAGAGAGAGAGAGAGAGAGGGAATTTCAATGGGTTGCACAGACTGGGCTTGAACTTTCCATTCTCTTGCCTTTGCCTGTCAGACTGCTGGGATTATATGTGTGTGCCACACTGCCCAGTTCTTAATTTCAACTTTAAGCAGGATGTCTGTCATATTAAAAAAAAACCTAAAGTGATTAAATAATACAAGTCCAGCTAAATTTTATGTAATTTCTGATTTTAAAAACAAATTTATGGATTTAGAGTATAGTATGTAGACAATAAGGCAATAAAATGGACAAAATATAGCCCAGCAAGACTAATAAACTTCTTATATCACAGATAGAATGGCTAACTGTTTTTGCTGCAAGCCTTGGTATTTCTGAAGTTCTGGGAAGCTTCTGGACAGCTGTGATTTGTGGGACACTACTGACATTCTCTTTCATTTCAAAGCCCACCAAAATATCTCCCTAAAATCTGTCATTCCTTATAATTCCAATAATAGAAATCTGATTGTAATTCAAAATCCTAATTAAAATATAAATGCTGTTAATGAATGCTATAAAATCTTTGGGTAGCAAAAGAAATCTAAGTAGTTCAATGGTGAGAGCAATGTAGTTTAATGTTCAAAGAGCATGTAAATGTCACATGCACATATGGAACTCTCATATCAAGGAAACTCATGTGTTTTCTATTTTATGTGTACATATATCACATTTCTCCTTCCATTATTCTTTGTAATATCTGCCATATGGAAAATATAGAGGTCATGTTAATATTTTCCTATCGTAAGCACTCATTGTATAGTGCTTATTCACTGAAAAATATATTAACATATTAAGTGGGCAGTTTGCCCGTCAAAGCTAAATGTGTCATTTCCTAAATCTTTAGTCTGGATAGAAGAGGGAAGTTATTGCTAGATGCCTTTTCTTGAGAAATTTGTTACTTAAGAAATCCTTACCCATTTCCAGGATGTGCCTTCACTAGTCATCCATTAATCACCATCAGTTCATTTGCCAACCTTCAAGGCTCTTCATGTAATCATTTCTTCTTAGTATCACGTTTTTCTTACTGCTGTGTGCAGACACAATTTTGACACATTTTTCCCCACTAATTTCTCTTCCCTTTTTCTATTCTGTGAATGGTTATTTACGCACTTAATTTATTTTCCAATAGGAAGAAAGAATTATCTAGGGTAGCAGACATCTATGTGACTCTTTTCTTGGTTATCCTAATTTTTTTTCCTAATTTTGTTTGCCTACCTATACCTGGGTTATACACTCAGCAAATCTACATTATGGAAACCAAGCTTTACTGTCTGAAGATACTCACTAGTAACTCAGACAGAATCAGAATATGTTTAAGTAGAATGATGGAAAGGCCATCTTGTCAAATCCAAGTGACTTGGTAGTGAACTGAAGCAGCTGATCCTAATTTTTAATATTTCCCTGAGTAATATCAGTTTGTAAATTATTATGGTAAATAGCAGGTATTTTATTAAGTAAAAATAACAGTATCAAATGGTATAGCAGGTACTTATGTATTTTTACTAGAGGTCCATTAAGACTTAAGTTTATAAATAAATTATTGAAAAATAGACATAGTCAAAAAGGACTACAGTTTCAGCTAATTAAATTCTTGTTACAAAACAGTCTTGGCACCCGAGGTGTGTGTGCTATGTGGGCTGCAGGCGTCTGGCGTGCAGCGCTCGACCGGGTTCCCAAGGCCGCTGACCGTGTGCAGTCGACGCTGGCCCAGCTGCGCGGCACCCTCGAGGGGGAGCTGAAAGGGGTCCATGGGGCTGGCACTTGGAAGAGTGAGCGAGTGATTAGGTCCCGTCAGGGGCCGTATATCCATGTGGATGGCGTCTATGGAGGTAACTCCCCCTCCTGGGAGTCTCGGGACTTGGCTGCTGATCCTGGGGCCCACCCAGATTTACGCCATAGTAGCGTCCAGGTGGCAGGGGTGCAGGCGGCAAGGGCTGAGGTTGTACTTCCCGTACTGACTCATACCTGATTACAGCCATTTCGACGCAAGGAAGCAATTTACTTGTTAGCATTATTTTGACCCAGAGGGGAAAGCTGGACCGGAAAAGAGACATTCAGCTGCCTTCCCAGTTGCCAGGTTGCCATCTCGGAGAAGAGAGCTAGGAAGGCAGCAGCAAAAAACAAAACCCAACCTGCATTTCTTAAAAAAAAAAGTCATGCCACCTCAGAGATGAAAACATATTAAATCAATCTTGCATACAGTGAAAATATATTTCACAATCTCTTTTATTAATGCACGAAGACATTTAAAAATGCACCCTCGGTGATTCAATAATGTCAAGAATAGACTCAGGAAATAAAGATTTGGAAATTCTTGGTGTAGAAAACTCATAAATGCCTTCATAAATTTCTTCCAGAGTGGGATAAAATAGTACAGTGAGAAATCCAAGCCCCATTTGGAAGTCTGATTAAGCAGATAGAATCCAAATTCAGACACCTAGGGCAAAAAGCTATAGTTCAAACTTGGAGTATCTGGATGGTCCAAAGGAGTTGGTAGTGGTGGCATATCAGGTGTCTTCAGTCTTGTTACTGAGCAGCCCTGAAAAAAAATATAACACTGGAGAAGATTTTAATGTCAAGGAATCTGGAACTCGGATGAGATATGAAAAACCAAAAGTAGTTACTCTTCTTCTAGAGAGACTGTCTCTAGTCAGCGAAAGATTTCTTTTTGAAGCAAAGATGCTAGGAAATCAAATGGGAATCTGTGTGGTGAGAACAGATACTGGACAGTCTCCCCATAGAAGAAAAGAGTTGGCTGTGAGCAGTTCTTGTTATACCACTAGGTCTGTCTCATGAGTTGAGAGTCTGGGTAGAGCTGATTGTGTCAATATTGAGGTGAATTATGATGTCATAAAGCATGTAATACAGGTATCTGTTATTAATTACGTGATGGGGCATGTTAAGTGTATTAAGGCAAAATGCAACTTCAAAATCTTTACAGTATACCAAAAGACCTAAACAGAAAATTGTAGTATGGTGAATATATCTACAGTACAGATATATGCAGGGTGCTATGGAAAGACATACGAAGAACTACTTAATACTGAACGCGGAGTTTTAGAAAAGGTTTCCCAGATAAAGATTTGTATCCACTGGATCTTTATTTATGGGTAGGAGTGTGACTAAGGAGACCAAGGGTCTAATAAAAGGGTGTTTTATAGATGTTACTTTGGGCAAAGGAGAAAATGTGTAAAAGACATTGAAAAATGAAAGGGGGAAAATGGCCAAAGATGAGAATGCAACAGATGGAGATTAGAATAGAGATGAAATTGGAATAGTAACAGATCTCAACTGAATCCTTCCCTTCCCTTAGTTTCCCTTCCTTTCCTTTTCCTTTCCTTCCTTTCCCTCTCCTCTCCTCTCCTCTCCTCTGTCTGTGTCTGTGTCTGTGTCTGTGTCTGTGTCTGTGTCTGTGTCTGTGTCTGTCTGTGTCTGTGTCTGTGTCTGTGTCTGTGTCTGTGTCTGTGTCTGTGTCTGTATCTGTCTGTCTGTCTGTCTGTCTCTCTCTCTCTCTCTCTCTCTGTCTCTGTCTCTCTCTCTCTGTCTCTCTCTGGATTAAGCCTAAACTCGCCACACTGGGCTACACACACACACACACACACACACACACACACACACACATTTCTTGAGACGGGGTCTAGCTAACTGGCTAAACTGCCCAGGCTGGGCTTGAACTTGCAATCATCCTGCCCCAGAGTAACCTACTTGTGACATAACATGTCATGCATAGCTGTCTTTGGTGCTTTCACTCTGTAACAGTAGGATCAAATAGTCACAACAGAAAGCATACAGCCCAACAAAACAAAAATATGTAACCTTCAGCCTTTTACAGACAATCTTTGCCATTCTATGGTCTAAGATGTCCTTCTAAAACTCCAATTTTTTTTCTTGTTTTCAGTTTCTGTTTGGCTTTCTTCCTTGTCTCTCTTAATTACTCGAAAAGAAATACCCCTCTACTCTATGTGTTTTCCTTGTGCTGGATTTATTTATTTACTTCTTATCACATAATGCTTATCTCTGTCCTATACAACTACTATGCGAAGTATAATATTGGCCATCTGAACCATTTCCTCTCTTCGCCTGGTATTTATTAAATACATAAGAGTTGGCTATTTATTAAATACATAAATTAAGCCACATGAATATCACAATTTACCTCAGACAAGAAAAAAAATAAATCTATAAATGAAATATATATATATATATATATATATATATATATATATATGCCATAAACTTTTATGTTGATAATCTCTGGTCTCCTTTAGCAGCTCTAGTAAAAGTTTCTGTTTTCTGGTAAGTAAAATGTTATAGTTATTTTTCACCTATTCTCATTATGAATTGTTTGCATAGAGAATAAATAATAAGCCTAACATTAATAAAATTTAGGATGTGGGGATGTTTGCAATTTGAACATATAAAAATAATAAGTATGTTTCAATCTAAAATGGAAAGGAGGGCATTCAACGTCAAACACTTGTAGTTTACTAGTATTTCCAAGTCTTCAGTGATTACTGCATGCAAACAAAGGTCACTGATTAGAGCAAAGAGATGTGAGTATAAATTACAAAACAGAAAAGCAGTAGTTAGTAAGGTGATCTGACTAAGGCTAAACCTACTGTCTCTTTGAGTTAACACTACACTGAGCCATCTACAGGCATCCTTGCTACAAGGCTTTAAGAAATCTTTTTGATACCCAACAAAATGTTGACACTAGTATCTGTAGTTATCAACTTAGACTTCAATTATTGCTACATATTAACATATAAATTTAAGATAAAAAGAAATTGGTTTCTGTTGGTTATCATGTATTTTTAGCTTAAAATTTACTCTAGAAATAATGTATCCTACAAAACTTCATGGTAAACTAGTTACAATCAAAGTTGATCTGAGCATCTTTTGGGGGATAACAGTATACAACATAGCAAATATGGGGAATTTCCTTCTGTCTTGTGGTTGAAGTCCAATATTGTTCTCACCAGTTTTTTTGTTGTTGTTGTTGTTTGTTTGTTTTGATTTACTGTTTTGCTTTATTCAATGCTCTGTTTTGATTGGTTCTATTCGGTTTTGTTTGGCTATGTCTGGTGGAATGCACTATTGTGAAGATAACAAGACATACTATGGTAGCCATTGTTGATTTCCTGCTTTGAAGTTCTGTCCCAATTTCTCTGCTTTGTTTTGATTGGTTTTATTCTGTTTTGTTTTGTTGGATTTTACTAACTTTAAAATAAAATTCCCTAGTCATAAATTACTTAGGAGCACATTATTCATTATTTAGAGTATTAATCTTTCACAAAATCTGCCTTTTGGTATTTATGAAAAAGCTATTAGAGATTAAATGGATTCCTATAAAACTTTTTTCAAAAAAAGCATTTTATACTCTAGTGCACCTTGGAATGACGGAGTAACTACATTACTTATAATTCAAGCATGTAGAAGACTTAGCAATTTTAATTCTGTTAGTTTCATCATGGCTGATGATTTATGAAGCTCAGATATACTTTTTTGTTGGTACATATTAGTAATACAGAATTATGAGATTCATTTTGTTATATCAGTATACACATATAACATATTTTGACTGTTTTCATCCTCATTACTCCTCTCCCTTTCCTCCTCCCTCCCCACGCCCTTTCTCCACCTCTAAATCTATTGTCTACTTTTGTGTAAGCTCTCCTTTATTTTATTCTATTTTATTTATAGATTGCTCATAGAGCAGAACACATGCTATATTTAACTTTCCGAATGTGGCTTATTTCACCTAATGTGCTGGTCTTCATTTCCTTTAAATCTGGGGGGAGGTGACATGATTTTGTCCTATTTGTATTTTACATCTGTTACTAGTGCATATTGCTAACACAGATTAACGATTTCATTTTGGCTGATTCATACATGCATATAGCATGCTTTAAAGATTTCGCTTTCCATCGTACTTGTCACACCCTCCCTAAGATTCATATTTGGAGGGTATGCAATGCATATAATATATTCTATCATATCTGTCCCTTACTCACCTTTATTACTTTATTACATATTTGCCCCTACACCCCTTTATTACTTTCTTCTTGTCTAATAAGGCTTCCTTCTATTTCAACATTTTTAGATTTCATACATTGAGAATTTGTTCTTTATGGCTGAATACTGTTCTATGGTGCATACATACCACACTTTCTTTTTTATTTGGATAAAGTTTTATTTTATTTTTAATTGAAAATAATTGTGTATATTTATGGAGTACCATGTGATGTGTGATGCATGTTTACATTGTGGAGTGATCAAATTAGGATAATTAGCATATCATACATGTCACATCAAATATTTTTCTTTGCAGTGAAAATATTAAAAATTCTTTCAGCTAGCTGGAAATATGCAACTCATTAATAGGTAATTTCTACTTGCCCTGCAGTAGAACACCAGGACTTAGAAAGAATGATTCTATAATACACTTACTGCTTTTTTGCCATAAATTATTTTTATGTGTAAGCAACAAGTTTTCAACATAGACAATTTATGTGACAAACAGTTATAAAACATCTAAACCTCATGAGAAAAAAATAATTTTTATATGGAATGGAAAAGATTTTTATGGGTCTAGACAAGTATCTTTCACTTTCTTTTTAGTGTTTTAATCCACCTTTATATGGGAAGATTCACCTTCACTATTGTCCTCCAAGACCTTTTCTGAGTGAAAACATGGTAAGGTGGCAGTATAGAGCCACACTATACTGGCACACCTTTCCCTTCTCTAGCCTTTTCCCCAGACAAGACACTAGTCAAAGTGATTGCCTTGAGGTTCTCGACATTTGAAGAAATAGTGGGCTAAACTTCCTTTTCCCAAAAGAGAGTGCTACAGAAGGATTCTATGTTAACACTGGAGGATTGAGGAATATTCTCTTTGAAGCTGTAAGTAGTGGTAATAATTTAGATTTGGTAGTAACAGATTTCTTCATAATGAAATGTAGATTTTCCCAACACTGGTGCATTGACTAGCTCTCTGAAAGTAACATTAAAGTATTTCACTTGGTTTTACAACACAGCAAAGAGACTTGTGCAAATAATTTTAACCCTTTGTATGATAAAGTTTATTTTTATAAAAATCCAAAAACAAAAATTTAAGGTACAGAAGAATGAAAAGTGAAAAGAAAGTCTCTTGCCCTTTAGCACCGATTTTATTACCGCCAATCAATCATAGTTTCTTGTGTATCATTCTAGAAGCTTTCTTTGTTTGTTCAAAGATTTACCAGTATATTGCCTTCTGAAAACGAGAGATAAGTGCTACCATATTGCGTATACTGTTATATAATTCCTTTTTATACTTAATAGTATATCTTAAGTCTTTAGAACCATGCAATATTTGAGCTTGTGTGTCTTATTTATTTTACTTATGTTCTCTAGTTGCATCTATTTACCTATGAATGTCTCAAGTTTTTCTCATGGCAGCATAGTATTCCATTGTGTACAAATGCTGTATTTTCCTTGTCCATTGACCTATTGATGGCCATGCACTCTATTTCCAAGACCTGGCTACAATAAATTGTGCTGCCCTAGATATGGATATGCATGTATCCTTGAAATATGATGATTTTAATTCTTTTGGGAAGAAACCTAGAAGGGGCATAGTTGAGTCAAATGCAATTTCTGTTTTTAGTTTTTTGAGACATCTACACAGAGATTTTCATACTGATTATACTAGTTTACATTAAAATAGTTGCTTTTCTCCCACATCCTCACCAACATTTGTTATCATTAGATTTTCTGATTATAGTCATTCTTCCTTGGTTAAGATAATATGTCAGAGTAGTTTTAATTAGCATTTCTCTGATGGCCAGCAATGATGAGCATTTATTGGCCATTTGCACTTCAGAGATGACTCTATTCATTTGGTTGCCCATTTTGAGGTGGGTCTTAGATTTCAGGGGTTTTTAGGTTTTCATATATTTCTTGATGATAGCCTCCTATCTATGGAATAGCTGCCAGGTTTTTTCCTGTCCTGTATATTGTCTTTTCATTCTGTTCATACTGTGCAGAAGCTTTTTAATTTGATATAATCCTATTTTTTGATTCTTGATATTATTTCTTGTGACACTGAGGTTCTGTTGAGGAATTCCTTGCCTACTTCAAAAGTTGCACCTGTTTTACCTTCCAACAGATTAAGTGTTTCTGTTTTAACATTTAGATCTTTAACCCATCTTGATTTTAGTTTAGTATATAGTAAGATACATGCATCCAGACTGAGTCCTTTGCATGTGGATATCCAATTTTCCCAGTATCATTTATTACAGAGGCTGTATCTTTCCTCCAATGATTTTGGCTGCTTTGTCAAGGTCAAATAGCTATATAAAGCCAGAGTTATTTCTGCTTCTGTTTGGTTCCAGTGGTCCTGTTTTTGTGTCAGTGCCATACTGTTTTAATCACTGTAGTTTCATAGTATAACTTCAAGTCTGGGATTGTGATGTCACCTGCTTTGCTTTTGTTATTCAAAATTGTTTTTGCTATTATGGGTCTTTTCAGATTCTGTATAAATTTTAGGATTGCTTCTCTAACTCTGTGAGAAATGACATTGATATTTTGATTGGGATCACATTAAATCTTGTACCAGTTTTGGAAGTATAGCCATTTGATTATGTTGGTTCTGCCTATCCAAGAAGAGGTTATACCATTCTGTTTTCTTTCTTTTTTTTCTTCCTTTTTTCTTTTTGGTAACAGGAATCAAACTCTTGGCCTTGCACTTGCCAGACAGGAACTGTGCCACTTAGCTACATTACCAGCCTTCATTCCATTCCCTGATGTCCTCCTGGATTACCTTTTCCAGAGTGATAAAATTTTCAATGTAGAGGACCTCTATTTCCTCAGCTAGGTTAATATCTATGTATTTTCTTTTTTATGCTATTGTGAATGACATTGTTTTAATGGGTTTTTTCAATGAATTTATTATTAGTGTACAGGAATACTATTGATTTTGTGTATTGATTTTGTATTGTGTCAAATTGCTGGATTTGTTTATCAGTTCTAGGAGACTTTTGGAGGTGTTCTTTTGAGTTTTGTAAATGAAGGATCATTTTATCTGCAAATAATGATATATGGACTTTGTCCTTTCCTATAAATATCCATTTTTATTTTTTTCTCTCACCTGATTACACTGGTTAATATTTTTAGGACTATGTTGAACAACACTGGTGATAATGGACATCCTAGTTTTATTGTTTTATTCCTGATTTTAGAGGGAAGTCTTACTGTTTTTCCCTACTTAATGTGATGTTAGTGGCAGGTCAATCATAAATGGCTTTTATCATATTGAGATAAAAACCTTCTATACTTCTTTTCTTCAGGGCTTTTTTCATGCATGGATGTTGGATTTTTTCAAAGACTTTTTCTGAGGCTATTTAAGTGGTCATATTATTTTTATGCTTGCTTCTTTATGTTATGAATTACATTTCTTGTTGTGCATATATAAGACCATTCTTGCATCCCTGGAATGAAGCTTACTTGTTTATGGTGTATGATCTTTTGGATGATCTGTTGCATTCTGTTTGATTGGTGAGTTGAGCTCATTCACACACAGTTATATTTGACAGATATTGACTTCTTCTTGTCGTGATATTAGTTTCCTGTTGCTCTTTTGCTGTCTCTTGTACTTATTTGCTAGCCATACCTCATGAATTCACGTTATGGGAGCTTTTGAAATTGTTAGCCTTATGGTCTCTTTTTAGGATATTCTTGAGATTTTTTTGGAATGTTGGTTTGATGGTCATGAATTTCTTCAGGTTTTCTTTACTATGAGTGTTTCTTTTTACTCCTTCACTTTTAAAACACTATTTTGCAGGATATAACAGTCCATTAAAAGTTGTTTTCCTTAAGAATTTGAAACACATGGTTCTATGCTCTCTTCACCTTTTAAGTGTAAGGTTTGTTTTGAGAAACTTGTAATTCTGAAAGGTTTTCCTTTATAGGTGATTTGTTGCTTTTATCTAGTAGCCTTTAAGATTCTGTTCTTTTGCGTTGTTTCTCATATTTTAATTATATGTCATGAAGTGTTTTCTTTTCATGGCTATCTGTGGTGATATATGCTTCACTTACCCATGTGTTAAGTTCTTTTTCCATGTCTGAAACATTTCCTGCTATTACTGTGTAAACACACTTTTTATTCCCATTGTTCTGTCTTCTGATTTTCCACTAATTCCAATTACTCTGATATTATTCTTTTTTAAGACATCTAGAAGCCATTGGATCCATTCTTACTGCTCCCTTGTTTCAAGATATCTTTCCTTAACTGATCATTGAACAATATCCTGTCCACTAGGTCTGACACTCTGCATTCATGTTGGTCTTTTGTGTCACCCATACTTTCAACTATTTTTTTAATTACCTGGATTTCTGTGAAATTTTAGTATGGACTCCCATTCTTTTCCGTGCTGAGAATTCATGTTTTGCATTCTTTCATTATTATGTTCTTATTTTATGCTGTTTATTAGTGTCTTGTCCAGACTCACTGATTATTTGTTTCATTATGGTCATTATCTGACTAATTATTTCTTTAAATTTGCTAAACACCTAGTCAAACTATTTTATCTCCAATGATACCTTTTTAGACCTATCTGCTGTGTGCTTTATGATTTTTTCACAGACAGTGCTACCAATTTTGGGGGAGCTGAGATTTTTTTGTAGGCATTTTTTTGCCTTGCCTTTTCATGTTTCAGTTTTGTTCATTTGTTTGTTTGGTGCTGGGGTTTGCAAATTCACTGGCCCAGTGCTGGTTCTTAATGAGATACCTATAGTATTGTTTATGACTCCCAGACAATCCAGATACTGGCAGAGAGAAAATCAATTACAAGCCACTACTGTTACCTTGCATATGTTGATAAATTCAATAGCAAGAGTGTCATCGAATGTAAACTATATATTGACAAACCTTAGAAACTACTTATGAATAATAGCCCTTAACCAAAACAAAGAGAAATAATTGAGCTACCTTTATAGTGACCTATGCTATTTCAGGCCACTACTTGCTAGATGTAAGCAGGCATGCCAGAGCTCAAGCATACCATTTCCTATGACAGTTACTTCCACTGAACTTGTCCTCCTAAAACAGAATGTAGACTCAGTGATCTCCCTAGTCTGAGCTCAGGCCTCACAAGGGATGGCTGGAGATCCCTAGTTAGCTATTACTCCCTCCAAACCAATCTCTCAAAGCTGTCTCTCACCCAGTCTCTGTGATAGGATATCAGTTCAGTCCTAAAGCAAAGCTCTGCTCCCAGGTGTTGGTTTCATGCTCAATCAGATCAGTCTGTTAATTATCATCTCTGTTGCCTTGTTCTGTGGTGAACACAGAGGCTTGGCGTGGGACATGAGTTTCCAGCTCTGCTTGGCTTGGTGCGGGGCTTGGCAAGCATTAAGATTGACCGGAGGTAGGCGCAGTTCCAGCTGGGTGTGAAGCACATCGTTCCCAGGTCCACTTGGTTCAGCACAGGGCCTTGGGTGGGTGTCAGCATCAGCTCCCATACTTTGTTTATCCACTCATCTGTTGACTAACATGTACATGGTTCCTTGTCATTTAGCTGTTGTGAATTATACAGTCATAAGCATGGGTATGCATGTATTAACATACCATGCCTTTTCAAAGTCTTTCAGAAAAAAAAGTCTTTCAGAAATACATCAAAAGTTGTATAGCAAAGATTTTATATATAATACATATATATATATATATATATATATATATATATATATATATACAAGATAGATAATTATAATACTAATCTCTGTTAGTTAATAAAAAAGTACAGTTTGTGCTTTCATTGTTTGATCATTTTTTCATGCCGGTATCTTATAATCTGAGCAACTGCTTTGAAGATAACAATACGCAATATAGTAACCATTGTTAATCTCTTATTATGTTGATTTGAAATTGTGTACCATTGTTTTTAGTCTTTTTTATTTGTTTTAAAATAAAATAAGAAAAAAGTACAACTGGATGAAATGGTATATGTATTTTTAGTTTTGCTCTTTTTTGAGAAAATCCCATACTGATATCCATAATGGTTTCACTAATTTGTATACTTACCAACATGAAAGAAAATACTTGCCAGCATTCATTGCTTTTGATACTCTTGATGACAACCATGCTGACTGGGGTGAGATGGAATCTCAATGTAGTTTTTGTTTGTTTTTCTTTTTGGTAGTCCTAGGGATTGAACCCAGAGCATTACACCTGCTAGGAAAGTGATCTACCACTGAGCTACATCCTCAACCCCTCAATGTAATTTTAACTTACATATTTCTAATTGCTATGGCAAACAGAAGCACCAAAACAACATCCAGAATTTGGAGGCAGATTTATTTACATCAGTGGGCACTGACAAGGAATCAATTCTTATAGAAATATCAGTCCCTGATCTCTGGTGGTCTAGGTCTTATATGGAGTTTGAAAGTAGGAAACATACAGAGGTAGAGTACTTGGCTATCTTTGATTGGTTCTTACAATCTGCATCATAGTGATCAGCTGTGTATCACAGTGACCAACTGATTCAAAGAAGCAGAGGTAACAGGAACTGCAGCAGGAACTGTTACCTGGCAACTAGCAGAAACTAAAGTATACTTACGGGGGGGGGGCATTTTCTGCTACATAGTGGCTACAGATGTTGAACATTTTTTCATTTGTTGTAGTTTTCTTCTGAGAATTTTCTAGTCAATTCATTCTCCCATTTATTGATTACATCATTAGCTTTTTTGTTGTTAAAATGTTTTTAATTATTTGGGTATTCCAGATATTAGTTCTCTAAACAGATACTGACTGCAAGTATATTCTGTTGTATTGATTTATAAATCATTTTACATCAATTATACAGTTAATGAGATTGGATTTATTACATTTCTTTTGAAAATAAAATACCAGGTTGAGCATAGGCTTAATACAATATGGTGCACCCAAAACCAAAACCAGAAAATCTAGAGGTATAAAATTGGAGCCACAGTAATATACTATTCCTTTACTTACATTGTATTTTCCCTATTACAGAGTTGGTCTATGAAGCACAAATATAACTAAAGTCTTCATTGATTTATACGTGGTTAGACAGAGGACACCAGGAATCAATTTATGATTTCTTGTTTGCCTTTATCCATTTTCTACAACTCAAGGTCCATAAAATTGTTGTCTTCCTTCTGCCTTTGAAAAAGAGATCATCACAGAAATGAAAATCTTTACCATGTGTCCATAGGGAAAATCTCGAGATCAGTTTGAAAGGTACTAGTTTAATCAAATACTGTATGAAAAGCTTCAGGGTAATCAGAGTACCTCAGAGGAACAACTATAAGGTATTTTTCAAACCATTTGTACATCATATTGAACCTCTCAGATATCAGTCCTGGTGGAACTGTAGGTTCACAAAGTTTTATAGGTAGAAAATTTCTCAGGACTAAGAAACTTGAGACGAACAAGTACAGTACCAAGCAAAGTTTGCTCAGCTGAAAGAACAGGGCTGTTAGAATCTACCTCTAGGTAAACTGTTTTATTTCACAATATGTTGGTCATACTGCATAACTGCAGAACCTCAAATTTGAGGAAAATGCCTCTAGGTCTGA
>PVJX010022333.1:0-30680 GCA_004027295.1 Dolichotis patagonum
AGCAAACGATAGATTCATGCCAGCTTGGTACAATGCTAAAAGTGTGCACAGGAGACAATGGGAAGTTTAGAGCAGGGAATGCCCTGATCTGACTTATTTTAGAAACTCCGTTAGGTGGAAGAGAGAAAACTGAGCTGGGGCCTCACAGATCTCTAAGAACTGTGTGTGTGTGTGCGTGTGTGTGTGTGATTGTATTGGGAGAGCTTCTGGCAGGGGTGCTAGTAAGAAGAAGCACGCAGGACCATTGCTGCTTTCTTCACTGAAGTCAAAGGAGTGCTCTGGATGTGACCAGGTTTGAGTGTGAATAATAAAGTTGGATGGAAACTGACCCAGCGATCATGGTTGAAATGGGGCTTCTGATACAAGCACAGTTGGAAATGGCTCAGGATCTTTCAATATACTAGTCTGTAGATACTGCCAGTGAATGTGAGCTGTTTTTAAGAATAGCATTGTGGCCTACCATCTATTGGAGATGTTTCTTCTCACATTTATAGAACATGTATTTTAAGAGTTGTATAAGCAGCAGTGTGTAAGAGTTGCATAATAAGTGCTGTGTAATCAGAAGTACAAAAATTCAACTTTCTGTACTGATTTGGACCTTTAAAAAATAAGTATTTCAGCTGGTGAGGTGGCACATGCCTGCAGTCCCAATACTGGAGAGGCTGAGGCAGGAGGATCACCACAAGTTTGAGGCCAGCCTAGACTACATAGTGAGTTAAAGGCCAGCCTGAGCTACATAGTGAGACCCTGTCTCAGAACAAACAATTGAACAAACAAAAAGTTTCTGTTGAATGGAATCATTTTAACATTTCTCTAGAAAGTAAATATGCTTTGCAACAACACTGGGAGAATTGGTTATCCAAATAAAAAAGAGTGAAATTTTTTCCCCTCTTACAACATACAGCAAAGGTTAATTCAAAATAGATCATAAATGTGAGTTAAAATTAAATACCCTCAGGAGAACTAGAGGAGGAAATCTTCATGATCTTGGATTAGACATGACAAAAAGAAGAAAGAAAGAAAGAAAGAAAGAAAGAAAGAAAGAAAGAAAGAAAGAAAGAAAGAAAGAAAAAGAAAGAAGAAAGAAAGAGCACAGCTAATCAGAGGAAAAGAGAAAAATAAGCAGGACTTCAAAAATTTAAAAACAATTTGACCTCAATGGCATCAAGAAAGTAAAAAGAAAGCCCACAGAATGGGAAAAATAGTATAAATTATTTATATGCTAAGGGACTTGCATACAGAATGTGCGAATATGCTTACAGCTCAATAAGAAAAAGACAAACACTTCAACAAAAGCAGGCCTAGAAACGTGCATCAATAAAAAATAAATACAAATGAAAAAATTTAAAAATAGGCTAAAGATTTGAATGGATATTTCTCTATCGAAGATGTACATATGGTCAATAGACACGAAAATACTTACTATAATTTGTCATTAGGGTAACACAAAACCACAGGGAAATGCCACCTCACAAACTCATTATGATGGCTGTAATATAGGAATGCAGACAATAACAAGGATTGACACAGATGCAGAGGCACTGGAACCCTCATACACTGTTGGTGGGAATGTGAAACGAGGAAGCCAATTTGGAAACTAGTAGTTCTTCAAAAATTTAATATAAAGTTACTCTGTGAGACCACAGTTCTACCAGCCAGTGTATTTCCAGGAGGAATGAGAGCCTATCTACAAGACTCTTCAGAGCAACATTATTTATAATATCTAAAAAATAAGAAAAACAAAATTTTCCTCAATGAATGCATGGAGAAATAAAATATACATTTATATGAAATAGTATTTACTTTTTAAAAAAAGTTATATACTAATTCAGGTTGTATTTTTGAAAGCCTTATACAAATGAAAAAAGCCATTCACAAAGGACGAATTTCATTTTGATGAAATATCAAGAATAGGCACATCTGCTGATAGAAAGTAGCTTGGTGGTTACCTAGAAAGGGGGTTGGCAGAGTGGCTGGTGATGTACTAATAGGTATGGAGTTGGGGTGATAAAAAGATTCTAATAGTGGTTGTGGGATGGTTGCATGATTCTACGCATATACTAAAAGCATTGAATGGTACATGTTGAATGAATTATATGGTATGTGAATTCAATCTCCATAAACTATTATATTTTTAAAAGATAATATACTTATTATATTTAAAATAAGAGCCTTCCTTCCCTTCTGCCTTGCTTCCTTCCTTCTTTCCTTCCTTCCTTCTTCCCTCTTTTCCTCTCTCCTGCAGTCTAATTTATAAGGCTGGGATAGAATGTATTTAGTACATGAATTAGGTCATTTAGGTAATAAGAAAAGATAGCAGCCAAAAGTGGAAAATTCATTTAATTTAGAGGAACTACAGACAAAGACAATAACTGAAGTTTAAGCAAATCTCTCTAATGATATTTATTCTTTATTTTTTTCAACACATATTTATGGGACATTTATTAAACACATAAGGCACTGCATTAGGTGCTATTTTATAATTTCAAAGCAACATGTATTTCCATATATATCTGAGACCAAGGTTTTATAATCAATCTGTCAAAGCTACCTTCTCTTTTTCTCCTAGCAAATGGTTTACAGTAGCTGACTTTGGTCTATTGCAAATGGCTTAAAAAGATAAAACACACAATCATTTTTGCAAATCTCTTGATATTTATACAAATTCTCACATTTCATTAGAAATTTTAAAAATAGCTGTGTGTCTTGAACAAGTGTCTTTGTTTGTCTGATAGTACCTTCGAGAATCTTAGAGCCATGAGGTGTGGGTTAGATGAGCTGCATTGATCTTTTCTTGTTTCTCCCTCCACCCAATGGGACTTACAGATCTGCTTTGTTTTTGAAGGCTGGAAGCCTCACCCGGTGGGGTTAATAGCCAGTGTCGGCCTAGTGGCCCCTGGAGATGCTGACTGATTAAGAAATAGCTCCCAGGGAACTTAGGTTTCCCGGATCAAGTCAGAACATACCTCTCCCTAAAGCAAACCTAAAGCTTAGATCAATGTGACATAAAGGGGTTGTCTGAGGCCCTACCACAGATCCTGTGAGTTGGCATCTCTGAAGGTGAGTCAGACAATGCTTAAAAGCCCAGAAAACTTGCAAAGTACTATCTATAATTGAACTAAGATCTGATGTGGATTTCCACATCTGATGTGGATTTTTAGAACACTTTAAAAGTAAAGAGAGTTGGGTTTTGAAAATGCAGGACCCTTCTGGGTTAGAAAAAAGTCCTTAACATGTTCTGGTTTACAGAATTTATTTGAATTGGATTCTGGAAATTAGGCTCATGGGCAAGGAAAGTAGACCTGCAATTCATCTTTTACTTAAGGATCTTTTATTTCTTATTGGTAAGTCCACCTAATTATCTTCCTCCTGGAATTAGCAGTGATGTTATAAAATAATCCAGAAGAAAGGTACCTAATATATATTTCTGTACATTTTACTACTGTGGAACAAAATGCATTTAGACAAAATGGGATTTTCTTAGGGAAATAATGCAAATTTAAAGTAAAAATAAAAGACAATAAATTTTAATCAATTAAGCCATTGAAATACATGCATTATTTTAAACAAAAAGATTTTTTTCCATTCAAAGTCTAATTATTTTTGTTGCAGTCTTATTCTCATTCACTTATTTAAGAGTACTTATTAAGAAACTATACTTTTTCAACCAAATATCTGGAATTTTATTATATAACTTGACCACGTATGTGTTTATCCCTTCTTGATTTTGATGATTCACTTTTAGCTTAATTGCTTACGGACATCTTAGAGCTCCTTCCTTCATGAAGGAGGAAGTGGGCTCCACTTAATTCAACAAAACACATCCTTTAAGGGGAAAGAAAACTTTGAACAATAGACGTCTGTTTCAAAAACCAGTGCCAGTGTTCTGAAAGTACTAATTTGCTTTCAACCACACAACAAAGACTGATTTGCCTCCTTTCCAATTGACTCGATATTTACTGGAGCTTCAAAAGTATATTACATAAACCCTTAGAAATCTTTTGTGAAGATGAAGTCAATATTTTTAAGAAGTGATCCTTTGGTCTCATGATTCACGGCAAGGAGATGGCTCCCCACCTGTCTGAGTTAAGGTGCATGTTGATGTAAGAGCTTCCTTCTCCTCATGTGTTGATCTCCTGAGATCTCATGTGTTGTCTCATCCTGACAAAGTCTCACATGCAGATGGGCTTCACCTAGTGTAGGCACATTCTGAATACAATAATAGAATTTATATACAAATGCTCCATGACTTACGATGAGGTTATGTAGTTTCAATAAACCCCCTAGTAAGTTGGAGATATCATTATCATAAAAGTGGAAAATCCACTTAATACACCAAACCTATTAAACCTTACCATATAGCTACACAGTACACTATATTAGTTGTTCCTCCATGATTGTGTGGCTTTCTGGGACACAGAGACAAATGACAAAATGCATACATGTACCTTGTTACAAGTTTAAAATTGAAAAGATTTCTACTGAATAGGCATTGCTTTTGCACTTTCATGAAATCAAACCAAAAGTTAAACCATCATCTGTCAGGGACTGTGTGTACATAGATAAGAGTCCAATCATTAAAATCCTTTTTAAAAAGTCTCCTATGGCAACTTAGATGAGTAAATTAAAACTATGTCAACTCCGCCTCAATGATTCTTCTTGGAGGTTTTGGGTGGCGCACTGATCACCACTTTGACATTTGTTTCCTAATCCAGTGGTGACTTGGTCAGTGACTGGGATTCATTTCTGCCATGTTCTCTCCATTCCTTTCCCTGTATCCTCCACTATTTTCCATGGAATTCTATGTCACTCAAGGATTACGTTCAGATCTATTAGCTAAGCTCTGATTCAAGACTACTGATTCATAGAATTTATGCTTAATATATTGTCTGTCCAAGAAATGAACTGGTATTTCTGTGCCATGGTCATATCCTCATTGGTACAATATCCATCCCTTCCCCATCTGTATTGACATGTCAAGTATTACAGTGGTCTACTCTTCAAATTTGGAGTCAGAGTGGCAGTGTCTAAGGAAACTACCATGCAGGCAGCCAGGTAGGCACTCTGACTGTCACTTCATTAATGTTCAGCTTGTTGTTTGTAGGTTTCATATCATTATATGCTGGGAATAAGTCTCACAGAAGTCTATATCCATTCTTAGCTTTTCTGCTTTCAAGGCAAGAGAGAAATTTGTGTACTCAGACTTCAGGGGGGATCGATGTCTTTTACTTTGTTTTAGGAGTACTTCTATCCTCAGTGATTTTTTTAATTGGTTGATTGGTGATTCCTACTTAGGTTATATCCTTTCTGGGAATTTGTATAAGATGAAAAAACTCCATGATCAGGGTTAGAAACAGACAGAAGCTATTGCTTTCCTGTAGACCGCTCTTGCAGAATGGAAGGAACAGTAGAAGATTGTGGCCATAAATCGCTAGAGTTGACTCTTGGGTGTGGACAGGGCAGACAAGGGCCTGGTCTGAGGGCCTCCTTTGGGTACAACCAGACAGGGGGGAATGACCACAGAATATCCTCTTGAAATGTGGTTCCTGTGGGGCAAACCACTGCTCAGGCAGCCAATCTGGAACAATTATATAAAAAGAAAGAGTAATACAGAGAGCTAAAAGAATGACAGGCTAAGATTTTCCTATTTTCAGGAAAAATAAATTTTGGGTGCTTTCAAAAACAACGAGGGAGTTTTAGAATCATCCAAGAATTATATGTGTACAGATTATATGTCCTTGATTGTGTTAATGAAGCTATTATTCACATAGAAAATGAAAATCATTCAACTTTGGAGGCACACTTGGTTGACAATGTTTTGGGACAAGCAATATACATGATCAGCTATGCAAACAGTAAGAGGAAAATCAAGGCCAGTGCATAGCTGTGCCTCTGTGCAGAGGCAGCCAGGCTGGCCTGGCCCCTCAGCATGCATACCACCCGGGACCAGGACCCGTTGTTGGGCAGTGGGGTGATGCCTGCCACGTTGCACATGATGTTGTAGACATCCACAGATCTAATCGGAGCCGCTCTGAAGTTGGGTTTGAAATCTGAAAGGGAAGGGCAAACAAAACAAGCTGTCATGGCTGATCACCAGGTACAGAGGGGTTGAATCACAACATAGAGGCATCGGGGCTGGGGATTTAGCTCAGCAGCATAAATGCCTGCCTTGCAAGCGCGTGGTCGTGAGTTCAATCGCCAGTACTGATAAAATTAAAAATAAATAAATAAATAAATAAATAACACCCAAAAACACAATGTAGAAGAATCACAAAGTTCCAGGCAACATTGGGATTAAAAAATCAGCTATATCAATCAGCTTTCTCCATGGGCATGACTCATCTGGAGATCAGTATCTCTACAAGACAAGCCAGCAAACACACTTTCTTTGTGTCTGACTAGACTCTTTGTGATAATGTAGCATTTCTGCTGGGACAGAAACACAAACTGAAGCTGTTCCATTTCTACAGGGCATTGAAGAGCCAGTGTGGTCATAGAAGACTGACTATCTTACTGGACTCAACTGAAGAGGCATGCTCATCGTCTGGAGCATCTGTCCAGCCAGGACTGATAGCCAGGTGCTGATTTCTGCGGTAGAGGACCTATGACAACTTCAGAATGTTTCTCCATTTTCCTGCCACATTGAGGGCACAGATCTTGATGGAATGCGAAGCTATATAATGCTTTTGGTGATGATCGCTCAAAAGCAATGGCAATGGTTTTCTAAATATGTTTGGAAGATCAATTGAGCACTTCTTAGGAGCCTTTTGGGGACACATAAAATGACAGCTAGGAGGAACATGAGCAAACTGACATTGTGGTAGGGGACCCAAGGGAAAGTTCCATCCGGTCTAAAGAAGAACATTGTGTCTCTCACCCAGGCCTACCTTAAACTGAAGCACTAATATAAAAGGTACAAGGGTTATAAAGGGTACATTCATAGCATAATCATGGGGGGGGCACTGAAGGTGCCTCTGGAAGGCATTGGAAGGTTTTTTATCAAGTAAATCTCCTTCACTATAGAAGGAATTAAGATGCTGAATACAAAGCACTCATCCACTTAAGGAGCGAATATAGTAACAGAGAAATATGCATAAGCAACTTTGCTTTTAGGCCCCAGACAAAAATGTTCAGCAAAATACCCAAAGGCAACATTAAGCTTGAGTTCAGGGATAGATTTTTAACATACCAATAAAGATGAGTGTCTCTAGTTTATCTAAGACTTTGAAAGGAAATGGGTAGTTTGTAGTTGCGAAGCCAATTTTCTATCTTAGAAAATAATTTATATAACTGCTTTGCAAAAATGGTCACATATACTTTATCTAAAAACTAATCAAACAGTAACAATAACACAGTTCAAAAGTAACAACATCAAATTCTGCTTCTGGAGTTAAAATAGGAAAAAATATTAAATGCAGAAAACTCTGTCAGATAGCATTTTAGATCTGGGATAACTTCCCAAGTGATGGATTTTGCTCACTTTAGGGAATTAAAATTTGAATTCAGTTGTAAAGAAGCACACTGGTTCTACAGGAAATGGGCAGTGGTAATGGTACCTGAGTCATAGTTCCAGACACACTTGTTATGCTCAGTAAATTAAAATCATTGTTATAATAAACATATATAATAAATACCAGCTAGGGAAAACTTCGGGTTGAAAATTTTTACCTTACAAATTATGTAGTAAGTTAATTTTTCTTTTGGAGCAGGAAAGATAAGGCTCAGCATCATTTCAAAGCACAAACTAGTTTTTAAACCCTCAATCCTTCCGAGAGGGGAGAAACGCAGGGTCAGCCCCTCTTCACATCAAACAAGTTACACAATTAGATGAAGATGGTGGTTATACTTCCCCATTAGAAGAATCTGCTGCAGCCCGAGAAATCAATGGAAAGTTAGTTCCAGTGACATGGAAGCAGTTCTTCTCTCTTTTCTTGAATTGTTACATGACATGGATGTGACAATCTCACAGCCCATCACATGTGCTGGGGATAGGGCATGTGAGACATCCATCCTCATCCAGCCTTTTGAACAAAACAAAACATCATATCTAACTTTTTACAGGTAAAATTGAGATCAAGCTCTTTTGATAAAATCATTAGAGATTTTCTTTTTTTTTCTGTCTTGAAAGAACAAAATCCAATCTTATGTACGTAAGCAGGAAAAAACATGATTTCCCCTCTCCAATCTAATTTATGACTTCTTATTCTCTCAAGGTGGAACTTTGGCCCAATGCAGAGATGATTGGGTTTGAAACAAAAGCTTCTAGAAAATTCCTGAATTGACAATGCCTAGTCCAATTTGGGAGGATCCCATTAAACTCTGTAGTTCAAGACAGCATTTTGAACCTAGATTAGGAATCCTATGGGCTATTCTCAAGGTCTAAATTTTTTAGGCTGTTAAACATATGTCTCCTAAACAGAGAAGGTTCTGCAAGTTCCTGCTTCCCCTGGCCACCTTGGGCTGCTGTCTGAGCAGGCTTGCTAGCTTGCAGCAGCTCACTGAATCACACTCCTGCTGTCTTATCTTGAACACAGAGTTCTCCAGGGCAAGATTAGGTTGTTCAAATTAGAAACTGGGATTAACCAGAGAGAGGCTATCTTCAGAATTGTTTCCCTTTCTTCTTGCCCGACCAGACTTACTGATTTCCAAGGCTGGTATCTGGGCAGCTGCAATGATGCCCAGCTTCCTCCCTAAGCCAGAACCACAGACAATTAATCAGGAGGGTGCACCTTTATCTCCAAGCGCAGCAAGATAGCTATTAAAGGCCTTGCTCTTAAATTTTCTTCTGAGTAAACAGTCAGTGTGTAAAGCTGTTTAATCTTTCATGAGAATTGGAAGCAGGAACGTGATAGTTTGTGGGAGGCTCTCAAGCCTGTATCTGCCTGGAAGCATTTCGCAATTAGCACAGTCCATTTTCATCAGGGGTCGTCTTTCTGTCTGTAAAGGACAGAGGGCTTTTAGTGTTAAAGGAGCATATGATGGAGCCCTCTATTAGTGGACAAAATCTCCCCAGTGAATTTAACTCTAAGTTAATGCACCTTGGGTACTTTGCTCAATAGTATCACTCTGGGGCTTGATTTGGATCTGCTATAAAATATTCCTGAGACCCCTGCTCATATACATCCTTTCAGCCAGCAATTATTTTGCATTTGTGATCTCACTTTTCTGGGGATACGGGAGGTGATGCTTTTGACTGAAAACTCTGCTTAGTGATATTCTGTCATTACATGATTCTGGAATGTCTTCTACTTAATCTCTAGTTGACTTCAACATAATCTTCAAGACATTCCTGATTTCTCCAGCTTTGGATATCAGCATGCTAACTAGGGACTTGGCTGACATGGAACATTTGATAACTTTTCTTGGTCAATGACAACAGGCCAATGCCAGGAAACCAGTTAGTGCTCCATAAACATTTGCTGTTGTTACTGGTTCTGATTCTCACTTCAGGACTTGAGAACTCGGATCACATGTGGGAAAAGATTTGGGCCAGTGTGTTTTGGACTCCCCAAAACATCTATGAAAGTTACAGAAACTGACACCTCATGGTTCTTAATAGCTACTTTGTGGTAAGTAGAGTGACCAAGACCAGAGTGAGCAGTAGTAAAAATGAAGAGTAACTCATAAATTAGTCTACTGATGGTTTATAACTATTGAATCCTTCTCCCCTCCTTTATTTTTTATTTTTGTTTTTGCAAAGAATGGGGTATTCAGGTGGTGGTAGGATCTGTAAAGTATTCACTAAACTCTAGTATAAAGTTATAGTGTTCTTTCAATTAAATCAAATGATCAAATAGGCTATCTCTGTCCCCTTTCTTCCTAGTCATTTAGAATACAATCTGATCTAGTAAGGTGCAGCAAATCCAAGCTACCCCTAGCCATTGTGGCTCATTCTCAAAGTCAATCTCAAAGTCATTTCAGAGCTTGCCCTTAAGGACATCCTGGCTTCTGGTTGGGCTCTAACCCAAATAAACCCCACAGGGATGGGTGCTCTAGACTGGGAGAAGCTATGCAAGGATCAGACCCCTAGAAGCCATCATGTCAACTTTGAGACTCACAGGTCAGCAACATGGTGTCTGATAAGCTTTCCTGGTTATCAGATAGCTGTGAAATAGCATTTTGATGAATTAAGTAAAAAATGAATCACAAACATGTGGAATACATTTTCTTCACTGCACTCAGGATTTAAAATTTACAAGGAAAAGTATTTGGCCACAATTGCCAAACCCAAGAAGCATTTGAAAGGAAGCCAGCAAAAAATATTTCATGGAAAGCGGCTGGGTTTTCTCAGCTTGGCTCATAAAGAGGATCCATAAAGACATCACTCTGGTCTTTACTAGGGTGATTAGTCCCCTATTAAAGATACTTCCTTGGGAATAACTAAGCGCATTTGGTCATTTCTTTCCCTACCAGGTCCAAAGGCCAGGAAGATGCCCCTCATATCCATGAGCTCGTTGTCATATCCATGCCATCCACGCTGCCAGCCTTCTCTCTTGCCAGTACTATTCATCCAAAATGGTAGCATCTCGCGACTCTGAAATCAAGGAAGGCAATGACATTACACATCTCCACAATGGTGATGTGGAGTAACTGCCATCCAGGGTGGAGATTTCCTTCTCAGCATCCCTGACTGGGCTCATCCAATTTCAGCTAGACCACTTCCTAGTCCAGGTAGCTCAGTTCTTCTGTGGCATCCTCTTAAAATACAGAGGAGCTCTGGTTAAGAGGTATTTTCTTACACTGAGTCGAATTTTATCTTGTAATTGGCTTTAGAACCACTAAACACAGCATGTTAGAGACATAAGTGATGTTAAAATATATCTGTGGTATAATAAAAATATATTTGGTCTTTGTCTGAGGTTCCTATCATAGAGCCCCTAAAACCCTTGGAATTTCCTGAGTGATAGGAGTGTCTTTGTTATTCACAATGAGCCTTTTTCTCCCTTACCAGAACTTATACTAAGGAGGTGGAGGACTCCAGGCACAAGATTGGAATACTACATAGTTCCAGGGTAGAGATTGGACATAGAGGACACAAACCTCCTGATTCAAAGGCTAGAGCTTTCATCCTTGTCCCCTGCCAGTGGGGAGGACCAAAGCACTGGATACTCAACTCAGTCAAAAATGATGTAATCACTGTTCTCTAAACAATGACAGCCATATGAACTCTAGAACAACATGGTTCCGGCAGCTTCTGTTCAAAAGAAATTGTGTGTCCTTCATCTTCCGTACTTGATACTTTGCTGTCTGTGTCTCTGTTATTTGGCTGTTTCCAACTTGTAACCTTTGTAATACAAAACTGTAATCACAAGCATAAAACTTTCCTAAGTCTTGTGATGTGTTCTACTGTTATTGAGTCTGAAGTGATTGGTTTTTGTGTCCAAATCAGATACGCAGGCTGTTCTAAAATGGGAGCAGTCTCGCAGGCCTGTGTTAACTTCAGGTATTAGCAGTGGAACGGAATTGAATTGTGAGATTCCCAGCTGACATTGGAGAAATCTTCATGAGAAACATGGTATCTATCCAGTCACTTCATTTCATTAACAACTGAAGTCTAGAAGGGTCCCTCACTACTGTCCCAGTGCTCCCTCCACTTATTCAACCATTTGAAGATGGCACCCCCGTCCTTCTTATTTAGGCCTTGCAGACTTTCCTTTCCCTCAACTATTCTTCTTTTGAGATGGTGTTATGGTGTCTAGAAGTCCCCCTAAAGCCTCATGCAATCATAGGTGGAGCTTTTTCAGAGGTCTTTGGATTGAGAGTGTGTGATACTGAGATTGATTCATGGTGCAATGCTAGGCTCTAGGGCACTAGCATTAAGGATGCAAGTACTACCCACCTAAGTAGTCTAAAGAAGATATGAGACAGAAAAAGCTGTAGATGTCCCTAGTTGCTTTGCTACCTTCTGCCCTCTATGAATTGTTTCTTTTCTGAGATGTCACCCTGCCTTGGAGTCAACTGAGTATGGACTGAAAGCTTTATAAACTGTGAACTACATAAACCTTTCCTCCTTTAACTTTGGGTGTCAGGTATTTTGTCTCAACAGTGAGAAAAGTAAGACAAAGTTTGGTACCGAGAGTAGGGTCATTGCTGTGACTGTATCTGTTTCATGTAGGAGCCTTTGGAGCTGCCTCGTGGGAAGGGGAAGAGTAAGGAAAAGAGTAGAGATGTCAGGTAAAAAAGTAACGCTGGAACACCTGAGGCTGTACCTGATGGGATATTCTGGTCAGAGCTCAGAAAACCAAAATGCTCATAAAAATTCTGCCAGTAAAGACCAGGCTCAGGAGGATTTCGCTGAGGAACAGGACTACACTGACTGTTAAGACACCAGATGATTTGTGTTATGCCTTGGCAAAAGTTTATCTGCATTTTTCTCATTACTAGAGACTTTACCTGAGACTGAAATTAAGGATGGCAGACTAATTAGTCTTGCAAAATACTTTCAAGGCAATCTAATGTTGAGGAGGTAGCATGGCTACTGTAGAGGGCTTTTAGCCATATTTATGTTAAGAATCAAGAACAAAGATCCCAGCAAAATGATTTAAAACATTGTGAGTTTGGTCAGCAAAAAAGCTCCATAAAGCTGTGGACTGAAAGAGCAGAAGAGATCTTAATTGCTTAAAAAGAAAAGGACTGAGGACATCGTAAGTACCACTAAGACTCCAGTCTTTACAGCCCCAGAGTTGCAAAGGTCCTTACTTTAAAAAGAAGGCCCCAGAACACCATGATCCAGAATGGAGGTGGTGGCCTTAAAAAATTATTCCTCAAAATTTGGTTCACAGGCACTCAATTCTTAGAGCAAAACAAAACAAAACAAAACAAAACAAAACAAAACAAAACTCCTGGCTGCTATTTCAGCTGGAGGCAAACCTTGTGGTGCTGACTTTAGGTAAATGCAAAATGCAAGAAAGCTTCCACCCAGTTTTCAGGAAAAGGCCTGGGAGGCCGGGCCATGTGGCCAGGGCAATGAATGAAGCTGAGAATGGGAAGCCAAAAGTGCAGTGGAGACCCCACAGGTTTAGAGAAGCCAAGAATGTGGATCATCTGAATAAAGCATCAAGGAGGGAGCAGAGCCAGCCCCAGAGAGAAGCCATGAGAGCTACAACTGCCAGCAGTGCCACGGGATGGAGCCACTCAAACCCTTTAGAGTTCAAAGCTTGCCACAGATTTCCAGGGATGTTGGAAGTGAAATTATAGGGTTTAATGTTGCCCTACTAGATTTTGGTTTTGCTTTATTCTCTTTTTGTCATTTCTCTGTTTGTAACTTTTAAAATAAAAATGTCTATCTTGTGCCATTAAATGTTAAAAGTGTTTAACTTTCTTTTCATTTGTACAGGAGCTCACAGCTAAGAGTTTGTCTTAAATCTCAGAGGAGATTTTAGATTTAAGCTTTTCAGCAATGCCGAAACTGTTAAGACTGGCAACTCTTAGAGTAAATTCCTTTCACATACAGGAAAGTACATGAGTCTTTGGGGGTCCAAGGCAAAATGTTACGGCTTGCTTCTATATGTCCTCCCAAAGCCTTACACAGTCATAAGTGGGACTTTTTCAGAGGTGGCAGAACCCAAAGACTGATTTATGCCACAATGCTAGATGCAAGGGCACTAGCATTAAGGGTGCGAGTGCTTCTCACCTTAAGTAGCATAGACAAAATATGAGAAATAGAAACAGCTGTGGTTTTCACTTGTTGCTTTGCTACCTTCAGCCTGCCACCAACTGCCTCTCCCTTGCCTTGGAGTCAGCCAGTTATGAACTAAAACCTCCACAAACTGTGAGCTCGATAAACTTTTGGTATTTTGTTTCAGCAATGAGAGGAAAGTCACCCACACAGATGAGTTCCAGAACTGTCATTCCTTGCTACATTTAGAACTACATTTTCCTGGACTGGCTGGCTGTGGTGATGCACACATATGATCCCATAACTCTGGTAGGCTGAAGCAGGAGGATCACAAGTTTGAGCCCGGCCTGGGTAATTTAATGACTTAGTGAGAAGCCGTCTCACAATAAAAACTAAAAAAGATGGGGTGTAGCTCAATCTCCAATACTGAAATAATAATGATAATAATAATAATAATAATAATCTGATAAATGTCTTAGACTGCAGATGCTTGCTCATTGCACAACAAAGATTTGAGAAAGTTTGGTGAATACTAAGGAAGATATAACCCTTGAACACAACCCAGTCATTCATTGCAGCCCAATAATTCATTCCTAATAATATTCCAATCATCTTCCTGCGAAGCCCAGTTTTATATTACACGTACTCCAAATGCAAGAGGAAAAATTGGCTGGTCATGATGAGTTAGTGAATTCAAAACAGTGAAACTACCAGCAGTTTGTAGGCTGGCTCACAGAACTAGTAGCAGTGCCATGTATTTAGTGAGTGAGACAACTCCCCAGAACCAAATATCGTGATCATTGAGTTGTCACAAATTCCAGTGTGGACAACATTATTTTCCTCATGTTATAATTGGCACAGAGAGATTAAGTGACCCTCTTAAAGCCACACAGCTAGGAAGAGTTGGTGCAGGAATTGGGACTAGGTTCTGTCTCCTTGTCCTTATGTTCCTGACACCATCAAACAGTGAGAGGTCAGTGCAGTGTTCCTGGCAGAACTGGACAGAGAGGTGCCCTCCCCTCCCCTGTCTTTACTGACAGAGTATGGCCAGGTATAAAATAGGAAGATGAGATTGGGAATCAGTTTGGTTATTGGATCAAATTTCAGTTTATTACTTTCTATCTCTGTAATCCTGGAAAGCCGCTTAACTTCTTCAAGTTTCAGTTTCTTTGCAGGATACAGGGATCACAGTACCCATCTTCAGGCACTGCGGATTTTGGGGGATGACGCGAGTATGTGGTAAGCACCCACCACACAGTAGGTGCTCAGTAAACAGATGTAGTTTGCTCACCAGACGCCACAGGCTGTAGGGTGAGGCGCTTCAGTTATACGAGCTGAACTCTCACTTGCATATTTTGCTGTCATATCACATTGCACACCCATCCGGTCTCACCCCATAAATCGCTCCCTAGGGTTTCTGCTTTCCAAATTGCCTTATTTCATTGACTCTCTGTGTCCTGAATTTCCATCATTCCTTGTCTCTCTCCAGCTTTAGCTTGTATTTTTCCATGAACAGGCTTTATGAACTTAATGCATTTCTAACTTTTCATACTTTTTTGTGCTTTATCTATCTATGGTGAGGTTTTCAACACATCCTGATTTAGCTTCATCAGCTAACAATGTGTTGCTTCTGCTCACAGACTCCACAGCAATGGTGCCTGGCACAATAAGTAGAACACTTGCTTTTAACAACCTTACTAACCAAGAGCCCTGCAGTATGTTTGCACCCCGTGGACAGGCAAAAGGGGTGAAGATTGACAGCCTTATTAAAAAATTACAATCTAAAATATTACAGTTATTTATGTCACAAGAAACACACTCAACAATGAAAACTTTAGCCCAAAAGAATGGGAGATCCATTTAATCATAGACAAACCACTCATTTTTATCAAAGTGACAAATTACCCTAGAATAACACTGTCTTTACTGATTTAAAAAAGAGTAATAAACTGGTTGCATCCAAAGGCATGTTTTGTCCAAGTGATTGGGTGCATTAGAGTACATGCAGGGCCTTAATTTCAAAATGGTACACGGATGATTTTTCTCCTTTTCTCTCTTCTGGTGGATTTTGGCATCTGTGTGTCATATACCATATTGTCTTCCTAAGACAGGGCTGTGCTGATGGAGAAGTTTGTGTCACCCGCCTCTCAGGCTCCACCTGGGGACCACAAGCCTGTAGGGTTGAGGAGCTGTTCCCCTTCAGCACTTGCCTTGTCCTTGGATTGCCATATAGTGCCACCTAGTGGCATCCTGGGACAAGGTGAGGGAGAGAGAGAGAGAGAGAGAGAGAGAGAGAGAGAGAGAGAGAAAGAGAGAGAGAGGAGAGAATGCAGACCAGAAACACTCCTTCTCCAACAGCCTGTGCTGGAAGAGGGTAGTGCTCTCTGAAGAGCCAGTGAGGGAAGAGTCAGCGACTTCAAGGATGGTTTGTTCAGTTCTTGAGGATGATTTGTACACTGAGCTCGGGGGCCTATATTGGGTGCTCTGCTAGGCTTCTAGGGACGCAGAAGGGGCAAAGCTCCTGCCTTCTTATTCCTCAGAGAGGAAGGGGGCTTGCAGTTCCTGGGACCCAAGCAGTAAAAGAGGCTCATGACAAAAAAGCCCTGTGGTGAGAATCAGCCCATGGGATGGGGCTGGCCTGACATAGGTGGGCATACCAGTACGTATATGTTTCTGTGAGTGTGTAAGCATGTAGATGCGTATACATATGTGTGTATATTTATGTGTGTATTTGTAAGTGTGTACATGTGAGTGTGTGTATTGGAGTGAAGAGAAGGAAAGGGGGGACCAGATGAAGAGTCCACACACAAGGCTTTAATCAAGAGGCTGGGATATCCTAAGGCTTCATAGTGATAGGCCCTTGAGAGCTCCTTTAGCTGAAGGCCTGATGCCAAGAAGGCCCTGAGATGTAAGGAAACCTTGTACAGTCTCCCATGGGAAAAGAAGAGCAGGAGAGAGCAGCCATTGAGGTGATGCTGCGGGAGACCAGAGAAACCAGGGTTTCTGTTCTCTTGACCACCTGGGGACATGTTAACCTGGAGGTGACCAGATATCCCAGGGAGCTTCCAGGATGCAAGGCCTTGAGTTTTAAAATCAGGACAGTCCCAGACTAGCCAGACAAGTTGGTCACTGTGCACTCAATGCTAAGTAATTTTTTAAAAAGTCCTCTTGCAGCCTGACCTGTTCAGTACTTCCTGGTACCTCCCAGGAGCGTTCCATGCCTGGGGAAGTCAATGTCTGACTCTCTTTGACATGCCACTGAACAGTTAGTCATTTCCAGTGTGAAAGAATCAGAAATAGATAGTTGCACAGGGGAATGCTATGGCAAATGGCTGAGGTGCTGTGCTTGGACTTGGGTTCCTCTATATTGGCACCTGTGTTCCCTTGGTAGCATGTCATGATAATGCCTACTATGAGCTTGGGAGGCCAGGGAATGATTATGAGCTAAAAGTTATAAGTTTAGCAATGAATGGTGGTGCACGTTTGTAAACTTAGCGTTTGGGGAGGCTGAGGAAGAAAGACTGCAAGTTTAAGCCTGGGTAACTTTGTGAGACCCTGTCTCAAAATAAATATTTAAAAAGGACTGGGAATGTATCCCAGTTATAGGTTCTAGACCAGTTTTGTTTCAATCATCTTTAAACAAAAAGTAACATTTACACCCCCCCCCCATTCAGAAATCTAATAAATCCATCTCTTTTAACTCCTCATTTTAGGATTCCTTTACGGTGCTAAGCCAGGATGTCTGGGTGAAATGTCAGAGCCTGGGTGGGAAAGATGGTGGAGATGGAAGGAGGGATGGAAGGACCGGGAGAAGCAGGAGGCCCCCTAAACAGTCTGCATTTCTTACTTTCTGTTTGTACAAGGGCAATGTGCTTGCTTTGGCAAACCCTTAGGTGTTTACTTGTTTTTATCATTGTGCTTTTGGAGTATACTGGTATGTATATTTCTCACCTGCACCTTCTGATTTCTTCTCAGGATAGATCAGAAATAATAATCCCTTCATTTTTCTGAGACAAAGTCTTGCTATATGGTTCAGGCTGGCCTTCTGTTCTCTGTGTAACACAGGCTGACCTTGAACCAATTTTCCTGCCTCAGCCTCTCAAGTGCTGGGATTACAGGCATGCACCATGCTGACGGAGCGTTTGTCCTGATGGGAGGACATGTCCTGTTTTTACTGATTGCCATCCTCAGATCAGAGATTTTACTTTCTGTTCCTTTGTGTGATTCTGGGTGCAGCACAGAGTGTCCCTCTCAGAAAGTCCACAAGGTCTCAGTGACTTTGAATCAGGCATCAAATGGACACAGACTCAACAGGCAGAGCTAGGGAAGCCAGATCCCTTAACTAGATTGTTCCAACTGGTGGTCCATTCCACTGCTCGTGAGATACTGGTTGTTATTCATCTTGGCTGTCTTCTCCCTTTTCCAATTGCTTTAGTTCGAATCTAAAGTGTCCCCAAAAGACCATGTATTAAAGGCTTCATTTCCAGCCCACGGAGCTGTTGATAGTGGTAGAAACTTTAGGAGGTAGAGCCTAGTTAGGTCATTGGGGAGTGAACATTTGAAGAGGGCTTTGGACTTCTGTCCCTTCCTGGCCACCATGAGGTGAGTAGCCTCCACCACCATGTGCTCCCACATGATGGACTTTGATGCCACAGGCCCAAAATAACAGGGCCAAACACTAATAGACTAAAACTTTGGGAACTGTGAGCTAAAATAAACCTTTCATGCTTTAAAGTTGACTATCTCAACTTTATTTTGTCATAGTAACACAAAGTTAGCTAACACTATCACTAAGAGTATAGGTCATCCAGGGTCAGGGGTCAGGGACCCAAGTTTTCCACTTTTCTTTCTTCAGATTTTTCAACAGATCAGGATAAGATGAACACCTTTCTAATCTAGTCAGATGGAAATAAATAAAACATGAAAACCTATCTAAGGTGTGTTGGGATCTAATAAAAATTTAGTCTCCTATATTCACCCAGGACATGATTTAAGTAAGAGTCCTACTTCTTAGAAAATAGAATAAACTGCCATCATCCTAGACTGAAGAAGGTACCCAATAATGTCCAAGTCAAGGGGACTTCAACAAAAACTTGTGCAGTGATGACAGTTTGCCTAGCTCAGATGGTTTTGCTGCCAGGTTAATTTAGGGTTGGCTTTTGTTATAAACCACAGTTTCTTAGATTTTTATGGCATTGCAAATTTAAACTGTCCTCTAGGGAGGCTTCCTGTTGGGAGCCCCTTAGAAGCCCCTGGGGAGCAGTGGTTATATATATATGTGTGTGTTTGCCACATGTTGTACTAAGAGTTGTCTCTCCAACAGCTTCCTTGTCTCTGTCTTCCTAAGCCAGAATTTAATTGCTCAACCTCAGGCCTGTGGCCTGACCCAGGAGAGCTCCTTGCCACACACAGCTTGATCCTTGACACAGAAAATGCCAGACAGCAAACTCAGCCAAGGACACAGGAAAAAGAAACAGAGCAGAGTGTAGGAGGAAAGCACCAAATACAGGGGGAGAGTTTTTTCTTTTTCCTCTTTCCTGGGATCACACTTACTGACGTGTGCTAGGAGGAGAGCACGCCAGACGGGCGACCCTAATCACCACAAAGGCAAGCCTCTTCCAGTACGCAGCGTTGACTTCCTGAAGTTCAAGTAGCTGGACCTGGCCAATGCCACTCTAGCTGCCACTAGAACTCAGAAGCCATGCTTTCCAGATTGTCATGATTTCCCCAAATGTTTTGGGCCCAGGCCTAACTTCCATTCAACCACAGGCTTTAGAATTGATTCTGGCATTTCATACCCTTTGCTTGCTTTTGGGAAAAAAATAAAATAAAATCTGCAGAAGATTGGGCCTGAATTTGCTGCCCTTTTTTTTTTCCAACTCAGTGAGGAACCCAGAAAAACAACGACACACTGTGTTTACAATCTTTTACTAGGCTCTTGCCTCACCTTAGCATTTTTGAGCTCAGTGGATGCTGTTCAGGAGAAGCTGCAGGAATCATCCCTTGAAAGCTGTGTGGGGACTCTGGGGAGCTGATGTGTCCAGCTCTTGGACTGCAGTTTTGGGCTAATGGGAAGTTAGGAGAATTGCCATTTGTGGTTTTAATCTCTTTCTCCTGTTGAACTCTCTTCTAGGGTTACTAATAACTACCCAAAGTTGAAGGCTTGACATGTCTTTCCTCCTTGTTTACTTAGTAATTGATTTATAAACAGCTACCAAGTGAACAGTTGGTCAACAAGTAACCGAAAAGCAGCTGCCACCCTATTTATTGATCGATTCACTCCACTAACATTTACTGACCTGTATTCTGCAGGGAGAATTCAAGGTCAAGATGCCAAAGACCTGCCCTCCAGGAACTTCCATCCTAGTAAAAAAAGCTCAGAAGCTGACAAATACAGGACCAGCTGAAGAGATTCTGGGTCTTAGGAAAAGTCTAAGATGGAGGGAATTAGGGACTCAGGTGTTTCAAGGAAAAGATGGAATTTGAATTGGGTTTTGAAGGACAAGCAGCAGCTAGGAGGAGAGGATCCTATTGTTTGTTAGGCTGATTGAAGTTATGTTGAGAGAGCACAATTACCCTCCTGACCATTAAATTCTCAACATGTAAGCCCTGCACAGGAAAAATTATTTTCACAAACATGAACATTTTGGGTGCTAGTATGTGTAAATCACTGATGTTTAGTGATAGGAAAAGAGAGGCCTGGGGGTAAGAACAGAAAAAGGAGGCAAAGTGGGCTGTTGAACAATTCTAGACATTTCTGAAGTTTGACATGAGCAGGAAAATAAGACAGAAGTATGATCGAACTTCTGTTTCTGTTAGTGAAAAGGCTGGGATACCTCTGGACCCCAGCAGAGCAAACTGGGGGTCGTCTTGTCTGCTACAGTATGACGTGGGCAATCCATTGACCATTTTGATGAAATGTTGGGGATCTTCACAGAACTGAACTGACTGTACTTAATGCTTACATTTGGATTCAGATTCTGTCATTCCCAGTTTTGTAGCCGCTAGGCAGGGGATCTAAAGCTCTGAGCTTTCTTTAATTAGGTAAAATTGTGTTTATCTACAAATACAGAGATGCTAAGTAGGGGGTGTTTAATTCAAGATAGCTGCTCATCATTGTTGTCGACTAAAATTTTAAAAAATTTCCCTCAATATATTTACTGTCTGTAAAATGTAAAATGACTTGACGCCTTTATATCACTGCAGTCTTTCTGTAGGTGGTAAGAGGCACTTCTGTAGGTGGTAAGAGGCACTCAGGTTTCTAATGATCCGGACATGACAGAGGAAGATGACAGTACCTGCCATTTCTGATCACAAGTATGTGAGATAAGATTGATAGTCTCTATTAACAAGAAATGCAAGAATTTTTGTGGATCTACTGTGACTAAAGACCCTATTCTTTATCTCTGTGCTAGAGCTGTGGTTGCATCCTGTCCCTAGCCTGGAGAGACCTTCTTCCCGCTGCCCCATCAATACTGACCCCACTGGCTTCAGCTGCCAGATCACTTTCTTGGAGAAGCCTTCCTACCCCCTCAGCTAAACTGGGTTTGTCCTCTTCTAGATGCTCTTCCTCATGGCACCCTTTTTTTCTTTAGAGCACATAACACATTTTATAATTGCACATCTATGTATTTGTGGCATGCCAGTTGGGTATCTGGCTTTTTCTCCAGGCTGTAAGCATCAGGTAGACAGGGACTGTCAGTGGCTCCCCGCTTTGGAGTTAGAACTGTGGCACATTACACACAGTCAGCACTCCACAAATATTTTCAAGTTAGACCAGTGACTGTGCAGGTGCATAGCTATCATGGACGAGGAGCGAAGCGTGCACTTCAGTTTGGTGGCAAAGGCATACATTATTTCTCTACTTTACATTTTGCTATGTTCTCCCTGACCCATATGCCAAGGATATTAGCATCATGGGACTTCTCCCTCAAGGTCCTTGGATAGACATGGACATGGTGACAACTCAGTGTGCCCCACCCATTTCTAGGCACCTGGTGGAGAGGAAAGCGAAGACAAGCCTGGCTAGAAAACCCCTGGAGCCTGCGTGAGGGGTGCTGGAGCCTACTGTGCAGGCTCCGATGTTCCTCTGATGAGTGGGACACTCACTTTCTGACTGGAAAAATCAATGCAAAAGTTTTCCAGAGAAAGTGATAGGTCATGGAGTATCAGTTAGGAACCCCATTTCCTATCTTTGAAGAAATGAGTTTGGCTGAGGCAGCTGGCTTGGGTTTGACTTCTGTCTATAGTCTGATTTTGGTTGCCTATTGTTATTGTTGTTGTTGTTTGCTGTTCATGGCTAATCTTGTGCGAACGTAAACACCTTCAGATTTCTTGCCCTTTCAAGGAGGGAGGCCAAAGGAGGACTGGTGGCAGTTGGAAATACCGCCTGCATATTAAATTGTGCAGGAACAGAAGCAAACTGGAGTCACCGGGTGAGAAGCTTGCTTTTCTATGGCAGTGCCAGCAGTCACACTGGCTACTGGTGCAATTCCAGGTGACAAATTAAATCTGCTTTCCTGTCTTTATCCTTATTAGTGACAGCTCTCTCAGCAGAAATGAAATTGGTTAAGGCTTCTTGTTAGAACAGCTGCCTTACAGTCTGCAAAGCCTAAGTTGGTGGCAGAAAGTTGGTGTTTATATGAGAATCATGTTTTTACCAAAGAAGCGGAGTCTTTCTTGTTTGTGGGCTGGTAGCTTTGGGAACAGAATGCAGGAGGTGGACTTGGCCCCCATCCAGCATCAATTTGTCTTGACTCAGCTGTTTTCCTAATCATGTCAAAACAAGAAACAGACTCATCTGCCGCTCAATCCAGACCCAGAGAGATGTTTCAGGGCTGAGAATTTGGCCCCACTGTAGATGTGAAGCATGATCCAGCATCATCACACGCTCTGTGGATTGGTATGTAATTTAGAGAGAAAAATAAAATGTTTTTTATGATTTGGAGGAAAGTTTTACACATAAGAATGTGAGAGATTAATAGCCCTGGCACAGAGCAGGAACAAAGATATAGAACACAGTTTTCAATTTATTATAGTCAAGAAACTACAATAAACAATAGAACTATACAAGAAAACAAAGTCTAAGCCAATAAGAAAAGAAAGGGAATTTGGTTTTATGATTTTTCAGAAAACTAATAAACAAATAAGTAAATCCCCAGTGTTACACTGAAGCAGAACTGGAAACTATAGGTTTTACATATGCTGTTTTAAAAGTAAAAATTCTTAAATTTAAGAATAGGCGTGAGATATAGATTCATGATAATTAATCTAGGAAACTAAGATATAAAAAGGACTTGGGGACAATTATGATTGTCCAGAGAAACAATGTGTTCATATGTTACAGACACCATAAATTACACTAATGAAATTGATAGTACTTTTTTCTCTGAGCTGGCTGCTAGGACACTGAACCACATTTGGGTTTCATTTTCTGTTCCAATATATTATTTTCACAATTAATACTTTCCACAATGCAGAGTCATTGAGAATAAAGTTTAAAGGAAAAAAATTTTGATACATTTCTTATGTGCAAAATGTAAAACAGCTTCATGTGCAATTCATGAAAACTTCCGAGAAGGGGGCGCCTGTAAAGTCTCTGAGGATCCAGGCTGGGTCAGTGGGACCTGCTTTTGTGGTACCCCTCATTACCAATTAAGAGTGCGAGACAAGCTTAGAGGTTGTGTGGTTTCTCTTATATGAGAAACCAAAAGTATGAGTAATTTAAAGAACAAAGTAAAAGATAGATAATAGGAAACAGGAAGATAGATCTTTTGCAAATGGGAAGGAGACCAAGAGATGAAGGGAAGGGGGAGGGAAAGAAAGAGAAGGAAAATTTAAAAAATGAAGGTGTGCTATGTACCTGTATCAACTCTCTACAATGGATGTAACTAGTATGTATTGCAAACACCTACTAATACTTTTTTCAAATAATAAAAACATAAAGTGTGAGACACCATCCATAGTCTCTGTATCAATGAGTGAATACTAATCTTTCAGAACTAATCTTATTTTGTATATCTTAATTATATTATGTCGGCTTCCTTCCCTCTCCTCCCCTCCCCTACCTTTCCTTTTTCCTTCCTTTCCTTTTTATTTATTTATTTTTCTCTTTTGTGGTATTGGTGATGGAACCCAGGGTCTTTGCACTGAGTTACATCCCCAGCCCTGTATGTATGTATGAATTATTTTGAGGGTCTCTAAGTTGCCTCAGATGGGCTCGAATTTGCAATCTTTCCTCGGAGATTAGCATCATATCCATTCCCCTTTCCTCTCTTCCTCCCTCCTACCCTTCCTACCTTCTTTCCCGCCTTTCTTTCTTTCTTCTTTCTCTTTCTTTCTTTCTTTCTTTCTTTCTTTCTTTCTTTTTTCTTTCTTTCTTTCTTTCTTTCTCTTTCTTTCTTCTTTCTTTCTTTTTCTTTCACTTTATGTTTCACATATCTTTGAAATTACCTCAAGGCTCCCTTTTGAAATAATTACATATTTTAAAAGCTGCCTCCCTGTCAGAGGTTGGACAGTTTTCCTTTCTGTCCTGTGGGATTGCCCCTTCATGAGCTATAGCATAAATATTGGGGAGTCCTTGCTAACTGATTTACTATTAGTTTCAGTTTACTCAGATGAACATATGGGTGTGTGCAGCACACACACGAGTAATAAATAACATGATATGTACAATCGCCATATGGCCGCACCCACGGAAGACGGATCTGCCAGCTTTCCACAGAGGAGGAATGTGAGGAGGGTGTGGGGTGGGATGCCTGGGGGAGCTGGAAACAGCAGAGGCTAGAGGCTGCTGGAACCCCAGACTCCTCCCAGACCCCTCCAAGAGGCCGTCGCGCTGCATGAGATGGAAAGGGGGCTTCTCTTTGCTCTCTCTCACCCCTTCTTCTCGATCGGTGGGTGTCTCAAGACCCTGTCTACCTAACTCCCAGCATCTGCACCTCTGCCTGTGACTGCAACCCTGAGGGCCGCATGTCGGCACAGCTCTGGTCTCAGCACCGCGGGAAGCCCCAGCCACCCTGCACTGCGTGGAGGACACCTAAGGGGGAGTTGCTAGTGGCTTCTGGGCAGAAGCAGATTTGCAGCACCAGCAAAACATTTACTATCAGCACTGGTCAGGTGCATGGGCTTCTTTTAAGGCCCTAATTCTGCCTTCATAATTAATATTTATTTCATGAAGAGAAGGCCTCCTTTATCTACAGTTTATAGTCTTCAGAGTCCCACAAAACTTGCTTGCATTTCAGGATACACATTTTCTAAGGTATACATCTTGCTCCCTGGTAAAAATAGGAGACACACACAGAGAAATACTAACATTTCCTGCTTTGAGATGTTCTGAGAGAATGTGATGTTTGGAGCTGCAGCAGGCACTTTGTGACTTTAAAACGAATGGCAAATAGATTGCTGTACAGCTGATGCTGGGCTTCGCAATCATTAAAATGCTGGATTGAGTAGTTCCGGAACTGCCTACCTCCAGACCACTAGTTAAGTGAGACAGTAAATCTTAAATATTTAAGCCATTATTTAAATGGTCTATGGTTTATACCAAGAGCATCTTAGCCAATACCCCTAGGTCTCCCATCACTGATTTTTAGTCATTCGAAGGGAAGATGCGTATCTTGCTGGATGTGCCACTGCTAGAACGACTTCAGGTGCTGCCTGGAGCAGATTCATCAGTGCTTGTCACACCCGCCTGGAGGGACCCAAGGCCTTTCCCACTGCAGTGGATAGGGCACCTCATGGTGACTTTTGGCTCACCACTCCCTTACCTACACCTGTTTCCCACCAAAATATCCCAAGTCACGCTGCATTTTGCCAGCTCCCTTCCTACCATGAATCAACTCTCAGTGTAGTTGCTTCAGCCAAATATGGGAACGCAAACAACAGATACATACATAGTCACGCAAAGACAAGGAGGGGCAGCTAACTGTGGCTTAATCCTCACAAACCGTTTACATTTTAAAATTCAATGTAATTCCACTAGAATGTTATAAAGAGAAAGAAATTCAAAACACAAGCTTTACAGACCCTAGTCGGAGAGGCGTGCACTCAGGCGGCGCACTGAAGGGTCTAGTTGGCCTCTGCTGCTGACATTTCTACCTGGGTCTGCTTCATTCACAGTCCCTCAGTGATGAGATGCCTCTGTTCACCTGAGAGCACACAGGATTGGCCCAGTCCTACAGGATGACTGAAATTTAGTCCCTCAGCCCCCAGTTTTCCATGTCCAGGTTGCTGCCCACCCACCAGTATGCCTTCAGCGACCACCTGCTCTCTGTTGGGTGGGTTACTAAATAGTCTTACGTCTTACACATGTTTGCCTCAACCAGCTACTCTCATCTGAGGCTTTTTTATTGATGTATGTTTCTAGTAGTGTGGTCGAAGTGCAATTTACCTTGAAAGTCATCTAAAGTAACTCATAGCCTCCTCAGGAATAGATTCTAGATGCGCCTGACCACAGATTCCCCTGAAGGGGGGGCTTCTGTCTTGGCTCCAAATCCTAAGATTCCAGACCCCAGTGACCTCCTGTCCAGGCAGACAAGGAGGATGTTGTGGAGTTATTGAGGCCTGAGGTAATTAGGGTTTGGGTCAGAAATGCAAGGTAATCTCCCTTGTAAGATCAAGCTGGCAAAATGGGAACCTGAGAGAAAGGAGTTCTGTTTTCCAAACATTTCTCTTAGAGGTGAAAGCAAAGTTGAGTCTCTCTTTGGTTTTCACTGCCCTAAAGCAATTGCTTTGGTTCACAGTAATTGTTCCACTTGCAGCTAAACAGGTTACATTGCAAGCCTGGGTAACTGAGTTAAGGCCTGTTTGTTTGTTGAAATACAGCAAGTCTGGAGCCATGGAGTCTAAACTATGACTTTGGATTTGTGTCCGCAAAGATACCTGATCAAGCCTTTCTGATTCCCTAAAGAAGGAAATAATGCAGTGACACCTAGGTGAAAAAAATCTCTTAGGTATAGAAGCTGAATGATTATTGTTTGTCTCTGGATTATTTGATAGAGTCTGTATAATGAACCAATTGCCATAGATTTTATAATTACCTCTGTGATGAACCAGCCTTCATCTGCCACTAAAGTCAAGGGAGAGACAAATTTCCCTTTCTTGTAATAGAACCTGCTTGGTATAGCTTCTTTCTCATAGACAGTCATGTGTTGCACTCTGCTCAGTTTGTTATAAATCTGAAAAGAAAACCAAGAATGGCCAATTTTAAACTTTTTTAAAAAGGTATGTTGAGGACCAAAAAAATTTTACCAAAATCTGATAGATTTTACTACAAAAAGTAAAAGACTTTTGTATATAGTTCAGAAAACAAGCTAGCTTTATCCTACAGCTGGAAATTCTTATCCTCTGACCCAACTCCTAGGAATACAGCGAAAATTCCTCAAACATATGAAGTTGTAGTCATACAGAACAGCTCAGGTGCCCAACATCAGTGCAAAAGGTAAAGAAATACTGCAGGGATTTGTTAATGGAATACTGCACTGCAGACAAGATGAGTGGATCACAGCTACAATGACATTTAGAAGAATATTAGAAATCTCTGATGGAGGAAAAATAATGCAAATTGCTGAAAAATACAGATGGGACTATTGCTATTATATAAAGTTCAAGGAACTACAAAACAAAACAATATATATGATAAAACTATATAGAGAATTATGAAATTGAAAACCTAAATTGTGGGAGAATGTGTTTTTCATAGATGGCTGAGAAGTTTATGGGATCTGGGGAGGACAAGCAGAAGAGATCCCCGGTAACAGCCACATCCTACTTCTTAACTTTTTGGTGAACATCAGGAGACTATTACAATATTATCCTTCATGCCTCACAAACACTATACTAATTCTTTTGTATGTATCCAATCGCTAATGAACATATTGCAGAAATATATTTATGTGAAATATAATATACCAAAATAAAAAAGCAAATGAGAAATTGACCTGCCTGGTGTTAAATACTACAAAGGTCAAAGCAAAACGGCATTCATTAACTTGTCCAAGAGAGTGTGTCTTGCCTGCATGCAAATCTTGAAAGTACTAGTAATTGTTTATTAACTGTATTGTTAATTTATGACAAAGATGTAAGCTTTATACATCCTTCCAACATTTAGCAGCTGCTTAAGCATTTGGCTAAAATGAAAATCAACTGATTGATGTGGACTTGCTGGGCTTTAGTCAAATCATATGGTCGTAGGTATAACAGAAAGTAAAATTGAATTTATCAAGTTGCTTGTGAAAAGCAATTTGTCTTTAGATTGTTTAGTAGAAGATTTCTCATGGGTCCATGAATCAAGATTTCCCTCTTAAGAAAATCCAGAGTTCTTAAGGCAAGTAGGGTGCATTTCAGAAAGATTTTAGATAAATGAAAAGTCTGGTAAAAACACAACAGGTCTCACCAACTGTTGTGTCCATCATGTGACAAACCGTCACCCAAACAGCACCCCCTCTTTTGAGCCATCTACCAACTGCACTGGCTGGGTGCAACGCTTGACTTAAACATCACATTGGAAGGAGCCGTCCCCAGCCTGTGGGCTGCAGGTGCCCAGGCATTGTGGAGGCAGCACGGTCCTCGGTGCCAAGTTGGAGACAAAGATGATATTCCTTGCCAGGGAAACAGAGCTTCTCATGAACCTGCCAACACGTACAATATTCTTCCTGACTTCATTTTTAGTGAGTCCATGGGGATACTGTGTAAATATTTTCAGCACCTCCACTTTCTAACCTGGGGCCTGAGAATTAAAGAGTCTCCTGGAAAGGGGCAGGGCTGGGGATGGTGGCAATTACATGGCTCTTGTATGACAGCAGCCAGGGCTGGAGTGCAGGTTGCTCCCTGGGGCAGAGATGGAACCTGGCCTCCATCAGGGGTCCATTGACAATGACAAGTGTCTAGAGCCAATTGTATGCCTGCCATGAGGACGGATGGTGGCCTATTCCTGGCTCCTCATGACTGGAACCTCCACCAACAGCAGCCTCACCTCCCCTGAGACAAAAAATGTGGCTTCCTGCTCTGGACCTGGGAGTGGGCAGAAGTTATGGAGCCTGTACTGGCAGGTGACAAGGCAGCTTGAAAGCTCATCAGTAAGCCCAAGGTGCCACTTGTCCTTTCCTAGTTCCTCTGTATGGCTCACCACATGCTTCTAGCTATGCTATTATTTTGAAAAAATGGTAAATAGTGGCCTAATTATCCCTGGGTGCTGAGTTCCTCCCATCTGGACTCAACCAGCCCTCCTGGGGACATCCTCCTTTGGCAGTGTTTGTCACAATAAGTGACACATGCATAGTCTGTTCAGTGGGCCCAACATGATTCTGTGTGTTCTACAGCAGCTGGGGGGGCTGCAATTTCACCTCTCCACTCATACGGGAAGACACAGAGGCGTCGCAGGTGGTGTCTTTCTGGTTTGAGCTGATGACAGAGCTGAGATCTCAATACGAGGGGTGTGGCTCCTGAGGTAAGGAACTGGCCCCCTGCACACCTGGCCTCAGCTCCCTCCATTCATTCATCACTTTCATCTCCAGTGCAATGCTTGGCTTAGAAACTACATAAGAACAAATCAGACTGGCAGCTTCTTTGCAAAGAAAGAGCATCCAGTGTCTGCTTCTGATGTCCCCTCCTTTGCCTAAGCAGTACTACACTTTGGCTATTAAAACAGCTCTTATAAGAGCTTGCTTTCACCTGCTGGGCACATACTACTCACTGGGCATCTTTTATCTCATTTGATTTTCATAAAATCCAGTGGGGAAGCTGAGTGTGATGGTGCACACCTGTAATCTCAGCACTCTGGGGTGCTGAAGCAAGAAAACTCAAGAGTGAATATCCAGCCTGGGCAATATAGCAAGCCTGTCTCGAAATAGGAAAGGTCTGGGGTACGCAGCTCAGTGCAAAGGTCCTGAATTCAATTCCCAGTGCTGACAAAAAAAAATCAGTAAAGACGGACATCATTGTACAGAAGACCAGAGTCGGGGAAAATGAATGTCTTGATGAGGTCTCTGGGTGAGGGAGTGGAAAACTAGATGACCTGCTTTAGAGTGCAGGCTTCTACTACTGCTCTGCACAATGACACAAGCAGGATAACACAGACGGCGGAGGCAAGTGAGGTCAGTCCCCCGTCAAGACGTTTCTTGCCTCAGCGTGTTTCCCAGGGGCTGGCCACAGGCTCACAACGGGCCCTCTGTCTTTCACTTGCTGCAGGTCGTTCAAGCTGATGTACTTGTTCAGCTCGATCACTTTGTCCATCCAGAAAATGTCCGTCATTCCATGATCTGAGAAGATGATGACATTCAGGTTGTCCTGCAGGCCTCGTTCCTGGAGGGAGAGCAAAGGCAGGTGCTACAGCCCTCTCTGAAGGCATTGGCGTCCCAATTTTGAATTTAATCACCTACCATCTCCCTGATAAGAAGCAGTACAGTATCATGGTACAAGCACTTTGGGGAGGGGAAAACTCCCGTCCCAATATGTGCAGAAAAATAAGACCAGGCCTTTCCCTTTGCAAACCACACTCTTTGCATTTTATTTTCTTTTACATTTTTAACCAACTTGCTTCTTGGTTGTAGGAGAACTCTTGTTTGTTCATATTATAGAGGTAAAAAATGAAAGTGGAAAGTAAAATAAAAACAAAAAATGGAAACAAAATAACAAAGAAACAAAAACTTGCATTTAGTCAGTCAGCTGGGTTCCATGTCTGACTCCCATCTCCAGCCAAGCTGGTTACCAGATTTGTTAGGATTCTAAAGAACTGGGTCAGCTTGCCAACTGGGTCAGGTAATGATGCACATAGAGGTCATTTCAACCTCTCCCTGCCCCCTGCCCCCACCGGGGCTGTGAGATGGTCCTCCCCTTGGTACCTATGGAGGTGTGGCATGAAGGAGAGAAGGAAGATGATGGGGGAGAGATGGCTAAGGAGAAACACAAGAGTAACAAGAAAGAATGGCAGGCTAGTCGTCCTTGCTTAAGTCACCTGGATCCACTGTGTCATGTACTTCAGGACGGTGTCCACAGCTCTGAGGGCATCTTTTCTCTGAGGTGAGGAAGGGCCATAATGGTGGCCCTCCACATCGATGCGCTC
>PVJX010022334.1:0-30672 GCA_004027295.1 Dolichotis patagonum
TTCCCAGGGCAGATATAGCGCTCACAAAACCTCCTTGCCTTCCTCTTGCACAGGCTGAGGTTATTTACCTGGCTCCCTGCTGAGTCTCTTCCTTAAACTTCTGAACTCCTCAAGTTGACACAATGTATCAACCATTGCAGGCCCCAAGGAAAGTATTTCTATAAATCATCCTGTACATGTTTTTCAGTGCAAGAGTTATAGGGTTTATACCCTGTGGACTGGCTGGACCACAGAGTAACCTTGCTCATAGTTTCCAGTGGTTTTTCTAATTGGGCTTGTGTGCTAGTCTGGTGGATGTAAAGTAGTGGCTTATTGTGGTTTTATTTTGGATTTTTCTGATACCTAATGAGGCCAAAAATCCCTTCACATATCTGTACAGTGCCCATTCACATCTTTTCCTCATTTTTAAGTTGGATTACTGTTGTAGTCAGGGTTTGTACAGAGAACAATTAGAATCAGGACATGGCATTTATAATATTATTTTTATGATGGCCACCCAGAGTTAACACAAGAAAGTGCAGGAAATCTATCCACAACACTAAAGACAGAATATTTAGCCAAGGACCTGAATCCCACAGCAATGTCCCACATGAATCCAGATGAAGACCCAGAGCCCATGACAATGCCTCCCACGAGTCCAACGGGAGGTCTAGAGCCCACAAGGACTCACGCCAGTCTGTTTTACGGATCCGTGCCGGGAAGGCCCAAAGGGCAGCGGTGGAAGCTGGAAAGTCTATGCCAGTGGGGTGAAGGCGCTGTGCTGGTAGGTTGAGGGTTCTGCACTGGAGCCGAGAAGTCACACTCAAAACAAAGACCAGGGCTGTCCTGAAAAGCACCACAGCCATCCTCAGTGACACGGAGGCCCCGAGCTCCTCAGATGACAAGCACAGTTGAGTACATGCCAGGAAGCCAGTGTGACGAGTTCATCCTGGAGACCAAGTGGCACACGTCTTCCTCTCCGTAGCCAGGAAGCAATGCTCGATGTGAGGACCAGAGCTTCTCCAGGAGAACCTAATGGCTCAAACAGCAGCCCGTAGGAGAACCCACAACACCTCAACGCCCTTCTTCTTCACGTCTCTGTTTATGCTGTCAACTTTCCTCAGGTGGAACATCTATGCTCAGCGCCCTGCTGATTTAATTCAGCTGGCGTTAAAATGACCACCAGTTCTTAATCCGTTACCTTTCTTATTGTTACAGTTACCTTTCTTATTGTTTCCCTTTTTTTCTGTTTTTGAGACATGGTCTCACTGTGTAGTTCAGGCTGACCTTTAACTCACTATGTAGCCCAGGCTTGTGGTGATCCTTCTGCCTCAGCCTTGCAAGTTCTGGGACTGCAGGCATGCACCACCATGCCCAACAGTGTTTCCCCTGATTTTTTTTAAAGTTTGTATTGTCATTTATATCCTGTCATAGATTTTCTATTCCATTGCAAGCTCCCTATGGGAGCACCAGTGTCTGAGATATTTCTGTTGTCATAGTCAAACATTACAAGATGAACACAGTGATTGCACAAGGGTGTTTATTGATGAACCTTACGGAATGGCACTCATTGACTCCACCACCCCAAGACCATTTCTTATAGGTAAATTGAACACGTGGCAGGGATACTGAAAGGAATTCCACCACTGGGAAGGAGATTCGACTGTATAATTTAAGATGCCACTAATTTTGAAATTTCTCGATCTCTGGGAAAACCTCCGACTTATCCAAGAAAGTTTCCCTTATATCCAGCCTCTGTGCCTTGACCAGGCAGCTTCCTGGATTCACTGATCATTTCCTTAAAAACAACGGACTTTATTTTGAACTGTAACACGGATGTGCGAACAAGTGCACCAGGCGGAATGTACCCCATCCCACAGCACCCGAGCCTCTTTGTCTGTCACCTTTATTGTGACAAGGCTGAAAACCAGCCAGCCTTAGAAATCCAGCCGGTCCGCCTGAACTAGAGGTCCATGGGCCACAGCCTGGCTGTATAAATAAGTTCTGTTGCAACATGTCAAGCTGATTTGTTTGCGTAGTATCCATGGCTGCTTCTAGCTCTAACTGCGGAGCTGGGTAGTTGTAGCAGAAACGGTACAACCTGCAAAGCTGCACATGCTGACCGGCCTGTTAAACGCGGTTTGCCGATCCCAGACCTAGAGGCCGCCGTGGAAGAACACAGTGTGGTCCTGCCCTCTCAGTAAAGCCAGCCTGATGAATCTGGGTTTGAGGAAAGGAAGTGAAATCATTACAGGATTCGACAATATTAAACCGTACGATCTATTTTAATGACATCTTAAGAATAGCTGGAAACTAAACCCAAAGCAAATTATCTCTCATTCTTGACCTCCTTAAGGGGCTGCTGAATTGTAGCAACATTTCATAACCAGACGACCGAGGCAACCCAGTAATCTTTTTAGGCCACGGGGTGTAGCTAATTGAATAGTGAAAGAGAACATCTTGAGATTATATCCCAGGAGAAAGTGACCCCTGACACAGAGTGAGCGTTTCTGATTAACTTATTCCTTAGTGAGTCGAGGTTAAACATCCCAATAGATGAGGTGTAGGAGGAGGAGCACAGCGCGCTGCACCCCGTAACTGACGGCTGGAAGTGCGCATGCGCCTCGCATGTGCAGGCAGGAGGCTGAGTCCAAGGGACACCAAAGTGACACGACCGCCACCACGCCTGCGTTTTCTCCCGGAACACAGAAGATGTTTGGCTTTAATTCTTCTCTGCACCATCAACTTCCCTGTGGCAAAACCAATTTCGTTTTCTTTGGACAGTCTCATAAATGAAAATAAAAAATAGAGAAAAACTTAACTGCCTACCGGGGAATGCATGGGAAGACAAACGATTGTGTAGCATTCAATTAAAAAAATCCACCATCATCTTTCCTCAAACTGTATTTCAGTCTAAAGGGCTCTAATGCGCAGGAGGAGGGACCTTTTGTTCTGCCTCCTGGAGGCAAAGAGTAATTTGTAACCTGAGAAAGAGCTGTACAACGCAAAGCCTGGTTACACGCCCTCATCTCTCCCTTCCCGGTTTAAAAAGAAAAAAGTTACATAAAAAATGCTTTGTTTTTCGAATTTGCATTAAAGAATGTTTGTTGGAGGAATGTCTGAAGATCCGGAGACTTTTAAATGGCAGTTTTTCAAACATGAAGTGATAGAGCATAAAATAATAGAACCTTAAATTTTTTCCCCCAAAGGAGCAATTTCTGAAAGTGCAGCTCTTTGGAAATGTACTTCTTAAAAAGGATGTGCAAACCGGGTGTGGTGGCACACCCCTGTAATCCCAGCTCTCCGGAGGCTGAGGCAGGAGGATCACTGCAAATTCAAGACCAGCCTGGGCTATAAAGTGAGCTCAAGGCCAGTTTGAGAAAAAGGTGCAAAGCTTAGGCTCACAGAGCTTGAGATAGGAGACCACAGATCTAAACTAAACCCTCTCCTCTAACGGAAGAGGAAACTGGCCATGGACACGGCGATTCTTACTCTTTTACTGTGACTTGCTCTGTACCCTTTATCAAATCAGGCTTTATGTGACCCGCAGTGGGGACACACAGTGGGCGGGGATGGCGTTTGTCATCAGGCAGGTTGGGCTTGGTGTCTGGATCCATCACTTGACCATCCTGTGATCTTGGGAAAGTGATGGTCTGAGAGATGAAAATAATACTGATTCCTACCAAGGAGTTGTTGGAAGCCTGGAGGGAAAACAACACAAATGAAGGTCTTAACAGAGCCCGGGATGTAGCACTGGGAGGCGGAAAAGAATAAGCACCATGTTTACACATTTCTTAGTGGCTGCTCCAGAAATAGGGGCAAAGCCACGGAGTCCAAAACATTTTACTTTAATTACCATTCTGACTTTTTGGAGAGAAGTGCATTTTATTGGTATTGATTTTTTTAAAAGAAAAATAATTTGGTGTGGTCTTTTCATCAGTCGAGTATATTGAAGAACCTATGATTTTTTATTTTTTTATTTGGTGGTACTGGGGATCGAACTCACCACCTCGAAGAACCTATGATTTTAAAAAAAATTGCAACCAACTGTTCTTACAGTGGACAAATCTGAGCACAGGAGTGAAAAACTGAACGATAACAGGATTATCACTATTCACTCCGTGAGTGCCTACTGCATGCCAGGCTCTCTTCACTCGAATTGGTTCCTTCAGTCCTCAGAAGCCCTGTGAGTCGGCAGCGCTGTTCTCCTCGTGCAGGGTAAAATGCAGGTGTCCAGGGGAAGCATGCGGGTTTCCTGATCAGAGCTCCAGCCAGGCAGTCTGACTCCATGCCTCGCCCAGTAGAACTGGATTACCTGGATGGCCCGGCCTGTTCTGGTGGGATGAATGGGGCTTTGGCTCACAGAAGCAGCCCTTGGGGCCGCTGCTGTCTCCAGACCCTGTCACCGCCCACTCCGCCCAGAGCTCTGGGAAATTAGTTCTAATCCTAGGGGATGGGGTGGGGGGAGGTGTCTCGTAGGACTTGGCCCCAGAAGCTACCCAGGGCCCTGACTCCCCAGGAAGAGGAGAGCTTGCTACTTCCCTTCGCTTTTCTTTCTAGACCTTTCACTGGAGGATGAAGAGGGGAAGTCCTCTAGTATAATTGCTAGAATCTGCTGAGATGCCTTTTAAGAACTTTATTTGGACAAGTCTCTTGTAATGCAGAGGGGCTGTTTGAATTTGTCATAAAATGATAGCATTTAAGAGCAGGTCTAAGGATTAACTTAATTAAGATTTTGTTAAATCCCCTTCACCTCGAAGGCCTACCACTTGTCACTTAATCTTTTCACTTTTATTTCTTCTACAAATACTAATTTTAAAGAAAGTGCATTTCTGTATCAAAGCATTCCTGACGTTTTACTTTCCCTAGGGAGGAGTTTTCCTGTGCAGATGGAATTCTGCCAAGACTTGGCGTGGGAGGAGGATGAGCAAGGGTGTTTGGGAAGGAGAAAAGCAGGCAGGCACTGGTATTTAAGGTGACTCGTCAGGGACATTGGTTACCAAATCTCCTTTAGACAAACAGAAAGGTATTCAGTCCAGTTTTAGACTTACTGTATGAGGACCTTAAAGACAGCTGTAACCTAATTTTTACAGATAAAGAAGATAAAGCAAAGCAATTTAGTGTCAGAGCTATGACCAGAAACCAGGCCTCCTAATTTCTATGCTTTTATTTACTTACTGATTTTGCATTGTTTGCTGGGGAGAGCAAAAATGCATGAGAAATTCAGAAGTCTCCCTCAAAATTCTTGCTTGGCAGGAAGATATATTCCTGACAGTCTGTCTAGCAGAAGGATTCCGTAAGTTAGAAGGCTTTTTTCTATGATTTTATGTGGTTAAAGGAAAAAAACGTCTCATAACCAAAAATCCACACTCAACAGTACAACACTCGAGAGTATCTTGTAACATTATTGCTTGAGATTCCCATACATGAATCTCTATCTTTCTACTCCCTTATACAAAATACATTTTGCCACCTGTAAAGAGTTTTGATAAATTTTGAAGCATTTTGGAGATTGTGTTTTACTCTGCAGCTCTGCGCAGGAATGTTGCATCTAGAAGGCTCCCTCTCCACTGCCAGGGACTGGCCCTTTTCCTTGGCGTTAGAAGGCAGTGCTCACAATTTTAAAAATCTCTTTTAGCTTCCTGCTTTCTTCCCCCCACAGAAAGGAGTTCAGTGGACTTAAGCAAATGCTCTGGTGGCCAATGAGAGTGACGGAGAGTGGCCTGCGTTGTCTCTGGAATCTGAAGTACTGAAGGCAGTGTGAATCAGCAAGTCAGAGCAATTCAACCAACACACGGTGAAACTGGAGAGGCTAGCAGCCCAGTTCTAGAACACTCTGTGTTCTCTTCAGCCGCCAGGAGGGTTGAAAACACGGGGATCCCAGACAGCGCCTGAGAAGGCCCCTCCCGTGAGCCTCCTTCCTGGTCAGTGCTGGGGCCTTCTCCCCGGAGGTCAGGTGGGGTGCAGGAAGGAGCCTGGGCGGTGACAGACACAGGAGCCCTGGCTCCCTGGCCACCACCCTGTGATTTGGGGCAGACAGTGTTCCCTGTGTGGCCTGAAGCTCCCTCATTGGTAAACGTGGCCTGTGGCCTTACACTTGTCAACGTGGGACAAGCACCCTAGTTCACTGAAGAGCTTTTGTTCTCCCAACACTTTATTGTAAAGTTTGAAAACATACATTTTTGGAAGACTTTTACAGTGGACACTCACCACCCAGATTCTACCATTAACATTGCGCTGCCCGTGTTTTTAAAAAGTGTCTGCTTATCCGGTAGGTGGAGAGCCTTGGACTCACACGCACGCACACACACTTTCCTTAACTCAAACATGTGGTACAACCTATACTTTTGGGATTAGGGAGCATGAAGAAGGCAGATTCCCTGTTTTTACTTTATATACTTTGTTGTTTGAGATCTGTCGTTTTTAACAGTGAACACGTATTACTGTTGCTGTTGGGCCTGCAGTCCCGAGTGTGGTAGACAGGCGGGTAGGACCGGACTGCGGACTTCTGTAAGTGCAGCCAGGATTAAGAGCTCCAGACATCATGGTCTCTGATGCACCTCTGAGGTTTATTTACATCCTCAGAACCAGGCACTCTCCCTTGGCGCCAGCCTGAAACTCTCTGGGTAGCAGATTGGCCCCAGCTCCTCCAGCCAGGCTGCGGGTCCTAGCAGGCTCTCGGGCAGTGCCCACGTTGGCCTAACAGGGAGCTTGCGGCCCGCAGAAGGAACCTCCCCGTGTAGGTGGAGAAAATCGACAGGTTCGTGCCGTGCAATCCTGCTGGCTGGCGATTTCTTTTCTATTCTTATTGATTCTGCCATGGCAGCTGTTTCAAACCTCTGCTGTCCAGCACTGAAGTCACCTCCTTTGCCTCGCTCTCCACGGTTGCTCTCCTGTTTTGCTGTGATTGAGACCATTAGCAGTCAAGCCTGGCTTCCAGTCTCTCTCCAGGGGAACCCACTCTGACCCTTGGACCCAGGCAGGGCGTGCCGCACTCCCGAAGCACCCGGCCTTTCCTCCTTGAGGAGCTTCCCTTAGCCTCACTGCCGGTCTGCACTGTGGGCCTCACTCCTCACACCCACAGGCGGCCACCTGTGTAGCAGGCGCTGGCTGTGCAGTTCTGGGTGTTTGCCTCTCCCGATCAGGAACTTCGTTCGCAACATGAGTTTCTATGTGTCCTTGATGGAACTTTTGTTTCCCCCAAGGACTGTGTATTAGTAATCTTTTTATTGTTTCTGCCTAGAAAACAAAATCTTCCTAATTCTTATAAATCTAGTAAATTAAATGCGTGAATACAATGAAGCGTACGTTCCCCTAAATATTTCAGTATGGTAACATATTTCACACAATTCTACCCTGCCATTTAACTGGAAGTCACAAGTCTTGGTTACCCAATCAGGCAACTTACATTAAGGTCCCAAGCTTATCTGATAGCTAATCTAACATGCCAAATTCTCTTAAACATTATAAGCGCTTTAACTATCAAACATTAAAATACTGATATGACAGATTTGATTTATAATGTTATTTCCTTTTATTTCTGAGCTTTCCCAGGCTTAACAGATATTTACCCACAAAGAAAGCAGGACGTCTTCTGTCAGCGGCAGAGCTGTTTATGTAGCTCTTGGGGGTGGGAGCTAATGTATCCAGGCGATGTTTTCTTACAGTCTCGAGGGATACATAGACCCCTCTCTATCTGCACTGACACGCAAGTCCCCAAATTCCTTTGTCCACATATAAGAGCTTACAGGCAGCCTTCATGCCTCGGATCCTGATTTCTCTAGTCTGACTGAGCTCTATAGTCAAGCACCCAGGTTGCTTTGCTACTGCACTTCATTTAATTAATCTGTTTGCTGTTAGATTGCGTGCTTTCTTTTGTGATCTTGGCCACGACATTTTTCAGAATGTTAAATAATGTCTTAATGTACTGTGTTAATTCTAATGACAGTTAATAATTATTGGACTACACCGGGGCCCTTTCATCATCCCCTACTGTGTGTTTTGGGAGACTTTTAAGAATGACAGCATTGAATGAATGGTAATTAATTTGTGATCACTTCCTTGGTTAAGGAAAGATAAATTTAACCACTTGTTATCAGCGTGAGATAATCAGTGTTACAGAATGGGTTGGTGTAATTCCAATCGTGAGGAAATGAATCATCTGTGTTCAGTGAGCCGGATCACAGGCAAAGGCATCCATCGGGGAGGCCGACGGGCACACTGGAGAAGCGTCTTCGTCACTTTCTTCACCGCCATCAGGCTGGGGACCACCATGCAATTTTTTTTTTTTTTTTTTGGTACCGGGGATTGAACTCACGACCTCACACTTGCCAGGCAGGTGCTTAAGCCACTGAGCTAAATCCCTGGCCCCCCACCATGCAATTTTATCCTCCGTCTGTCTCCCTTTCTTTCTCAAATGCTGCCTCCTTCATCCTTCTGATCTTCTTGGAATCTCCCTCCTCATTGCCTTTACTTCCTACCTCGCTGGTTTCTACTCCTGGCTGTTCTGACATCTCACATTTCGATTATTCGTGTTAAAGAGACTCACCTGGACTTTGTTCCCTCTCTGACAATCCTCTGCTCTGTATGCTTCCAGAGGCCTCATGCTTTTTGAAGTGGCCCATAGTTTATTCTTTCTCTTTTTACTCCAGAGCTATCACCTCTTTGCCTCTTCCTTTTCTTCTCTCCTAAAGGGCCCCCTAGATTAAACCATGGATTCCTCTTGTCATTGTCTAGCCTGCTGCCATTGGGAGAACCTGTGTCGCTGGCTTCTGGGTTGCAGCAGCTCTCTGCTTCCCTTCCTCCCTGCCCGACTCATCCTTAGTAACCTCTCTAACCCTTTTTTCTTTTGGAGGCTTTAAAGTCAGGCAGCCCTAGATTCGAATCCCAGCTCTGTCTTTGCCAGCTGTGTGACATGGGTGATGCCAAACTTTGCTGAACTTGTTTCCTCATCTGTACAACGAGACGACACCTCACTTATGGGGTGTGGAAAGGCTCAAAGGATGGCTAGTGCAGGAAAATGGTGCGTAGTATGCGCCATCTTCTTTGTATTGGGTAGTAACGCAGCGTGACCCCAGGTTTACTGAGGTATCTTTGCCCACGAGGCAGTCAGCCCTCAGTATGTGTCAAGTTCATGTATCTCTCAAACTCAACTCATATTTTTACCAATATGCCATTTTTCTTCATTTCGATATCTCATTAATCCGAGACTCAACATTAGTCAAGCAGCACTCTGGCAATAATTATAGTACTTCCCCGCTTGGTACTTCCTGTATTGGTCTGAGGTTTCCTTCCTCCCTCCCTCCTTCCCTTCTTCCCTCCCTCCTTCTTTCCTTTCCTCCTTCCTTCTGCCTTCTGTCCACTCAATCAGCGTACACTGGCTGTTCTTATAGGGGCCCCCACTGTGCTGTACACTTGGGGCATCGATTGGCAAGGCAGGGGAGTTTGGAGGCTTGAGAAGCGCGTCAGTCTTGAGGTCGGGGGGTGAGCGCTGTGAGGGGGGTAAATGGGGGCAGTGGGGACTTCTCAGAGAGTCCTCAGCAGAGATGGGATGCCACAGTCCCTTCTTGTCCTATTCTAAGCCACCCCACTTCCAGTACATGCTCGCAGTTCTATTTATGAAGAGTTGTATTTGCACCCCATCTTCTCCATCCCCTCCCCGACTATTCCACCCAGCTGAAGGATTCCAGGAGCACTGGCTCTGGCCAAACATTTCTAAGAGTTTCCAACATCTGTCTGTAGTGATCCATCTTCTTTCCAAACCATCCGCTAAGTCAGGAGTCCCCACATCTGGCCAGTTAGGAACCGGGCTGCACAGCGAAGCTTCCCTGGTATTTACAGCCACTCTCCATGGCTCCCGTGACTGCCTCAACTTCACCTCCAGTCACTTCAGAGGCGGCGTTAGAGTCCCACAGGAGCACAAACCCTGCGGTTGGCTACATGCATGAGGGAGCTTAGTCGTGTGCTTGCTGTGACAATCCACTGCCTGACGAGGTAATGATACTGGCCCTGGACAGCAGTGCAGACACTGATTAACATTAGCAGCGAGTGGACAGCAGAGATCGTAAAGAAACAATCGCTTCCACATGCACATTGAAACCCTATCAGTAAGGGACAAGTGACAAGTGAACTGCATCTGGTGGCAGGCTTTACAGTGGCCCGTGTGGTGAGGAACTTCCGTTACACAGCTGCACGGGGGTGGGGTGGGGGCCTAAGTCAGAATCCCACTGTTCTAGTCCGTGCGTGGCCTGTCTTATTTTATTTACTGCTTCCGTCCTCTCCTCTTTCCTCACTGTGCACTCGTCTCAGTCACAGTTTTGTCAAGTGCACAGCTAACCTGAGCCAGAGTGAGTAAAGTGCAAACATCGCGGGAGAGCTGCTGTGCACAAGAGGACAGACCCAACGGTGGGACTGCAGACTCCAGCTCTGCCAGCAAAAAGGCTGCGTTTCAAGGCAGACACCAAGAGTCTTACTTCAAAGCGGGGTTCACTGCAACAGGGGACTTGCATTCTCCAAGCCTATTTCATATAATATGGGGTGACCAGCTGGCCAGGGAATCCATGAGACCTCAAAACCACATCGCCGCGTGGAGACCACTCATCCTGCTGTAAAAGAGGAGTCTTTGGAGCCTCAAGAGAAAACGTGAACGCAAAGAACAGAAGCAATCACTGAAGGCCACCGTTTCTTCACACGTGTTTGTGCTGAGTGCATCGTCCTTAGTGCCAGCCACGTTGCTAAGCCTCAGGAGCCCTTTACTGCTTCGCCCTGCTTACTGCAGGGAGATTTGTCATGCACTTTCAGGGGAGGCTGCAGTTCAAGGGGTGGCACGTGCTCCTTTTTTGGCGGGCACCCTAAGTAGGTGCATCAGTGGAACAGCAGCAGACACTGAGGTACAATCATTAGAGAGGATTAATGATTCACCATGGTACCCAGTCTAGGCTGATGAATCTACCAGTAATGACGACAAGGTAGCGACGCCTGTCTTTCTGCAGTATATTTTTAGGAGGATGCGTATGAAGGTGTCCTATGTACATGTTGTCACCCATCACCACAGCTGCAGAACTGTTCAAGTTTTTGAATGATTACATATTTGAAAAATTGAAAAACTGGTCATTTTGGGGTGTATGTAAAGCAATTGCCACTGGACAGCTTTCTGGTGTCCCTACTCAGATCAAAGCGGTTGCTTCTGAATGAGTCCATGCACTGTGCCAGCCATAGAGAAATGCAGGCCTGCTTGCAAATGTCACCTGCATGCAATAATGTTTTGTAGGATGATTAAAGTTACCAGCTACGTTAAAGTATGTGCCATTGACTCTTGTCTGTTTGTACAGTCCTGTGACGAGATGGACTCGGAGCACAGGTCTCTCCTTACATGCAGAAGTGAGGTGGCTTTCCAAAACAGATCATCAGCCAGAGAGTTTAACTTTTGAGAGCCAATCCAGAAATGTCTTTTATAAAAAGTCACCACCGGTAGTACATGTCTGTGACACAGAATGGGTCAGAAAACTTTGCTTACTTGTGTGACTATTTAACCTGCTCAGTGAACTTAACCTGTCAGGTCAGGGGAGAATGAGAACCGTATTTGAGTCAGCAGATAAAGTGGCTGCATTCAAAGCCAGACTGGAATTGTGGGGATGACATGCGAACAGTGGCCTTTTGACATGATTCAGATATTAGCAGAGATTTGGAAAGGGCCTGGGCCAGGTCCTTCTTATTCCAAGCTGGTGCATGACCGCCTCTCTCAACTTTCAAGAGTCTGAACATTATTCCTAACCGCCAAAAACCCCTGGACGGGGAGGAATGAATCTGTGCTGCTTTTGTGAATAAGCCAGTGAATCAACTCTGCGCTACAACGGGGTCCACTGCTGGAGATCACAGATGCCGGTGGCTTTAGGCGGATGTCTGAGGCAGCTTTAAATCTCCGTACGTCCTGGATTAAACTGAAGGCAGAAAATCCTGAGTTTGCAACAAAAGCACTGGAAACCCTACTTCCGTTTCCAACGTCCTATCTTTGTAAAGTAGGGTTTTCTGCAGCAACGGCAACCAAAACGAGATTACGGTGTCGAATGGACGGAAGCAGCACACTCTGAGAGCTCACCACTGTCTCCTGTCACCCCAGGTGGGACTGGCTAGCTGGAAGAAAACAAGCTCAGGTCTCCCTCTGATTCTGTGGGATGGTGAGTTGTGTAATTATTTTATTATGCGTCATAATGTGATTATAATAGAAACAAAGTATATAGTAAATGTCATGTGCTTGAACCATCTCCAGATCTTCCTCTTTCCCCCAAGGCATGGAAAAGTTGTCTTCCATGAAATCTGTTCCTGGTGCCAGAAAGGTTGGGGACAGCTGTCCTGAGCAGTGCCCAAGGTCGCTTCCCAGCACAAATCTGATTATCTGCTTGAAGATTCTCATTGGCTATGCCAGTCAGGTTGTGGTGTAGTTTAAAAGCCATTTGGGGCATTTTGATGAGGTGCAGGGCCGAGGAGGCTAAAATCAGAGGGGGATTCGAGGGGCGGGTGCAGGCGTGAGGTACGGAGGGTCCGCCTCTGGGTAGCCACTGGGAGTCTGGAGCTGAAGATCTCACGCCGCCAGTGATGCTACTGTGCCACCCCTGCCTTCCTCCACTTGGGAAGATGATGGAGCCTTGACCGCTGCGGTGGGAAAGTTCACATCCTCATGACCTCACTTGTCATCGTGGAAAACACGTCACAGGAGGCAGGAATATTGTCTCACATTTCTACCTCGCAAGCCTCTTCCAGAGCATCTAAATCACGGAACCAAACTCTCCTTCAGAGCCAGGAGTCTGGTCTGCAGGATTCAGCTTCCCGCAACTGTATAGGATGGAGTCCAGGAGGGGCACGAGTGGAGGGTAAAGCACGTGCTCACAGCAGCCATGTCACGCCATGCCACACCACGCCACGCCACGCCACCAGACTCTGCTGCCTGTCACAGAGGCAACCTGGTGTCCAAAGCCACGTGTGGTTTTGTCACTGCCCGATGTATTTTGCTGGTGCTGTCCATTGATTGAGCTGGCCACAGAACTGAGTATACGAATGAACTTGTAAGTCCATCCAGCCCAGTTCTGACTGTCTGGCCGTCACTGCAGCAGGAGTGGGCCTGTCTTAACTCCCACAGCTTGCTCTAATCCTGCCCTTTCTCTGGGCCGGGTCACATCTCCCCTCCTGTCTCTCCTCCTCCGATTCCTCCTGTTCTTCGCACCCTCCCTTAGTGTTTATCACCGTCTGCCAGCAGTGAGTGTGACCCTGTGTGCATTTGTTTTCTACTGCTGTATTAAGAACTTGTGGGAAACCATAACTGGAAAACCTCTCCTGTCCTTCCCATGTGCTTTAGTGTCCATTTCGTCCTCGTTTTCTTTACTCAGAGGGACGGTACTTCTGTTCTTTGGAGGATATTTGTTTCCCTATGTTTTATTTTTCTGTAATAGCAGTTGCAATTTGGTAATATACAGATGTGTTTAAGTCTTACCCTTTCATAGAACACCATGTGCTGACTCCTTTTTTCCTTCTGCTAATACCTGTTTCCTGTTTTAGCCCTCAGCAGCCATGCAGAATAAATCTTCCTCAGAAAGAAAGCAGAGGAATCCATTGTTTTAGGTTTCTTTTAGTTGTTTTTAGTGGAATTCACATGTTTGTTTATTATGTTCTGGTTTGCCTTCACGGTGGAAGGGGCCCTGGCGGAAGGTTCTGGTCCTCCGATTCTCCTTGTTGCTGGGTATAAAAACAGCGATGTGGGATTTGTCTGTGGGTTGTTAACAGTGAATCTTTCAGACCAGGACCTTGCTCTTCGAGGGCTCCCAGAAATCCTCTCCCCTCTCCCTTTATTTCTCCCCTCTCCCTTTCTCTTGTAAAGGCTTTTATTTTCCAGGTGTATATATATTTATAAGATGACTAAAATTATCTAAAAAGACCACCTGGTCTTCAGAGACCTTTGTTTTTAATTTCCATGGGTGTTATTTTTTAGGGAAATTCGGGATTCACGGCAGACTTGAGTGCAAGGTGCAGAGATTCCCGTGTAACGCCTTCTCCCACACATACACAGCCTCCCTGGCACCAGCCTGTCCGTCAGAGGGCTCCACGCTTTGCGGCTGATGGATCTGCACTGATGCATTATTACCCCGGAGCCTGTTGTTTACCCAGGGTTTGCTCTTGCTGTTGTGCATCCTAAGAGTTTGGACAAACTTATAAAGATATGTGTCCATCATGGTAGAGACATACAGGATAGTTTCAGCCTGAAACACCCCTAGGCTCTGCCTATTCATCCTTCCCTCCCTCCTAACTCCTGGCAAGCAATGACCTTTTTACTGCCTTCGAATTTTGCCCTTTTCAGGATGTCATACAGTTGGAATTGTTCAGTACTTAGCACTTTTCAGATCAACTTAATTTACTAATGGAAATTTTGGGTTCCAGCATGTCTTCTCATAGCCCAATAGCTTATCTCTTTTCAGTGCCAAATCATACTCTGTTGTCTGGATATTCCACATTTTTCCATTCACCTACTGAAGGACCATCTTGGTTTCTTCCAAGTTTTAGCAATTGTGAATAAAGCTGCTATGAATATTCATGTGCAGGTTTTTGTGTGGACATACATTCTTAAGTCATTTGGGTAAATTCCTAGGCGTGCTTTTGCTGGACCGTGTGGTAAGAGCATGTCTGGCTTTATGAGAAACTGTCAAAACTGTCTTCCAAAGTGACCATACCGTTTTACATGCCTACCAGCCATGCAGATTTATTTTTGTTAGAGGTTCAAAGGACGTCTTAAAAATTCATAAAAGGAACAACCCATCCCTACAGAGGTATAGCATGTTCAGAAGATGACCTAGTTTCATTTTACCAAAATATGAGCATGTCAGCGTCCTTTAAAATACTTGCTTTGCTTTCGCCTTTCAGCTCAAATAACAGAACTGGAAATTGGTTGCAGAGAAATGTGGGGAATGCTAAGCCATGGCAGGTGAGGTGATCACTTCTGTAGCACTGATACTATAGCTTGTTCTTGCTTTCCTTGTGGGTCAGTGGTGCCCGAAGAGTTGGGGAAGAAGCCTTCTTCCACCTCACCCCTCAGCTGGTTTGACCAGGCTCTTGCAATTGCTTGGGTGAACTTCCTTGCCACTTTGGATTGAGCCAAGCCATGGCAGAGTAGGTCTGCAGGTGCTGGCAGTTGTTGAAGCTGTGGGCAGAAGAGTTTTATTCTAGTTCTTTGCAAGCATCGTAGCTAATTTCTGGGAAGCAGGAAGACAGGGTGAAGAACTTGGGTAATCGTGAGGCTAGCGTGAAAGAAAGACTCATCGTATACGATTCTGGTTCTGCTCGAGTTGCTCAGGCCACTTCCCTTCTTACAGTGACGCCTGTGCACAGGCCACCAGAGAGGCCTCGCAGTCCTTGCAGTCTTACTCTCTGCACTGAAGTCTGTGCTCAGGAAGGTGGAGATCTTTCCTCTCCAAATGCAGATGCCGGCAAGATTTCTCCAAGAGGTCCTTTCTGCCAGAGAGAATCCGTATCTTTTCCTCTGCTGGGGAATTCAAAGCAGACAGTATGTTGGGAATGCTTTATTATTCCCAAGGTGCCTCAATTAGTTGGGTTTGCCTTAAAAGCCAGGAGTTTCAGAGGATGAATCTTTGCAGATTAATGCCTGCAGTGTTTCATAATCTCACGGAGAAGGAGAAATTTTGGATTTAAACTTTTAAAAAAATGAACTAATGAGATATTAGCTCAGAGAGATTTTTTAAATACTATGAGCCAAAGGATTTTGTTTTCTTCTTTTTGGCCAATCATAGTCAAAACAATTGCACATGTGCACCCAGAGCATGGTAAGATACTCTGCTGTCCCTCGCAAGACTCAGAGCCAAGTAAGAGAGCCAGATGCCCGGGGAGAACTGGACTTTTATAACCATTTATTTAACAGCTGGTCCCCGGGGATGTGCAGATGAATAAAACAGGGTTAGGACGTCCCCGAAGGCAGGAAGCCCTGTGGTAGGCGAGTTAGAATATGGTGATCAGTGCGGAATTGTGGAGATGGATGGTCAGCTCCTGTGGGACACTTGGAGGGACCCTCAGGAAGTGGCTCAAAGAGAAGGGAAAAGCTTGAGTTGGACCTTGGAGAATGTTATGGTTGATACATTGTGTCAGCTTGAGAGACTCAGCAGGGAGCTGGGGTTCTAACTTTGTAAATATCCTCATCCTGTGCAAAAGGAGGGCAAGGGGATTTTGTGAGTGCTATACCTGCCCTGGAGTGGAGGGGTGGCCTGTGTATAATATAAGGGAGGAGAAGAAGAGGCTTGCTCCCCTCCGGCCCTTTTGCTCTGGCTGCTGCCTTTAAGTGTTGCCCCCGTGCCACGCCACCCTGCCTTGGAGCCAGCCGATTATGGACAGAAACCTCCACAAACTGTGAGCTAAATGAACTTTCCTTCCTTCATTTTGTATTTTGTTACAGCAACAAGAGAAAAGTAACTGAGACAAGAATAAGTAGGAAGTCACAAAAAGGAAGGCAAGAGAAAAACCTGGGCTAGGACCCTGCAGTTTTCACCCTGGCACCCCACGGGGGGCCAGCTAAGAAGCAAGGAAGGTTTTCTCCAGGAGCAGCCTTGGCAGGAGCCTCCACTTCGAGCTGTGCCAAAGAGGGACGAGGTGGAGGCAGGCTTACGGCAAAAGGCCTCTCCGAACGCTGCATTATAGTAGTGTCCTTTCTGTGGGGTCCTAGAGTACAGAGAGATGCATTTTAGTGGAAAAAAAAGAAAGCCACCAGAAGCACACGCTTGGGAGAAAAATATGGGTCTGTATTAGTTCTAGAGTGTTTATCTTTTTTTTCCCTTTTTTTTAAAAACCTACCTGTGCCCTATTTCCTGCTAGGGATGAGTGAATTCATATGCCTGTTTAGTGGATTGGTATGTGATTACTAATTGAAAATAGTCTAATTGAAATGACCATTGGAAAGTAACCTTCATACATTATACAGGATCGGCATGGTTATTTATTTATTAGACCTCCTGTAAGGCTGGGCTAATCAGAAACAGGGCTGATGTGGGCAGGCTTGGGAGGGTTTTGTGTATCTTGCCTTTGAGACAGCACTGTAGGAAGAAAGAAAAATTGCACTGATTCCTGGACGCCGTGAAATCATTTGTTCTAGTCATCTCTTTAGAGAGCAAAGACCTTATAAATTTCTTCCCAGGATGACAACTTTAACATAAAATAACAGAAGGAAAATGTGACAAGAGGGCCCAGTGAGTTTCCTGATTTATGAAGTAAACATATTTTAACATATATGCTTAGTACCCTAGTTCCATTTACATAAATAAGCATCAGCATGCCATTCTTGGTAATTTGTTTCTATGGGTACAAGGAATCAGCGTATTATGTGCGGACTTCCTTTGTCCCTGGGTAGTATTTTCATGTCCGTTGATGAGCATTCCACGTTACTAAATGTCCGTATGAACTTGAAATGCCCTGAGTTCCATATTAAGTGACTTGCAAGGCTTCATTCCCACTCAACGGCCGAAGGTAATTGGAACTTCTTGCAGATACAGAGTTCATGGAGCTGGTTGTACAAACATCTGTCATGGAACATGTTCAGGAAATGTGTAGTGCTCTGTGCACATTCTGGGCACTGTTTTAAGGTCTAAAGACCAAGTGAAGAGCACAAAAGAAATAGTCCTGGCTTCTGTGATGCACACGGTACAGGACCAAAGAAAGACATTACATAAATAAGATGGTTAGAGACAGAGATAAATGTTATGGGGAAAATGAGAAAGCAGTGCTGGAAACTGCCTGACAGGCTCGGGGGTGCCACCTGGATAAGTGGACACACTCGAATCTTAGAGAAAGGGATTCCAAGTAGGAGCACATACGCCAGCCCTGGGGTGGGAATGAACTTGGTAAGTTCAAGAAACAGCAAGAAGACAAGGCTGGGCATCTGTAGGTACCAAGAGTCCAGGAGAGATGCGCCCTTTGCTGCCCACTTTGGAATGTGGATTAAACTTGATATATTATTGTCCCTACCTGCCCCATCTCATTCAGCAACATGGTGGGATACGGATTTCGATCCCCATTTCCTGGATGTGGGACTTGGGTCTCAGAGGCCAGGTCCACTTAGCCAGGAAGTAGTAGAACTAGGATCTGAGTCAGGACCTTCTGCTTGGGTGGGTGCCAGGAACTGGCCTGTTACTTCCAGGTTTAAGAGTTTTTCCACAACCCAGCTGCAGACTGAAGCAAGGACTGGGGATGACTTCAGTGCTGTGTCACCAGCCTCCCGGGCTGGCATGCACAGGACATCCAATCAACAAACTTTGTGATCTTAGTGGTGACAATTATATAACAAGGAGGACCATAGTGACACTGCAGTATAGTGTGTCATCTGTAAAAGACTTCTCTCCAGGTACTCAGGGGGAGCACAGAAGAGCAGTCAATGGTGAGCAGGACACGAGGTTAAGACATTGCCTGCATGTCTTAGGTACAGGACTGCAGCTTGGATCTTCTGATTCTCTAACCCAAGGCCTTTTTCTTAGTCCACCTGAACTTCCTTTTGAAGGAGGGGAAATACACGGTTGGTAAGCTTATGGTCCTGCAGAAAGCAGCTTTGTGCTTTCTTCAAAGTGCTTTGGGTTGTAAAACGAAAAGAGCAAGGGAAGAGAGTTGTTTGCCACATGCCTACTGTGCTCCTACAGTGCAGGAGACACCGGAAACATCAAAGGATTCCAATTAAGTAGGTAAAAAGGTACTGATTTCGTACAGTGCATGTGTTACTCGTATTTGATAGTATAAGACTAGAAAAATGCCATGGAAATACAGAGAAATGGTTAAGTCACTGTGGGAAATTCAATTCCTTAACAAGAAAATGACACTGAACTTGGCCTTGAAGGATGAGCAGTAGAATTTCTCCAGGGAGAAGGAGCAAGGAAGGTTATTCTAGGAGAAACGGATTACCATACTCAAAGATATGGTGTCTGCGGGAAATAGGAAGAAATCAAGTGTAACAGGCGATAGAATGTGGAGGAAGTGGAGGGAGGTGATACTAGAGAAGACGTAAAGGGAGGTCAGATTGCCGAGGGCCCTGAGTGCTAGGCTTGAGAACTTTCCCTAGCAACCACATGGCTTGATCACATTTACTCTGCTTCAGAAATAAAATGCTCGTGTCAGGGGGAAGTTGGTTTGGACCGGGAAGAGGCTAGAAGCTATTGTAATAGTGTAAGAAAAAGATGAGGCCCTGAATTGGTTGAAATTCCTAGCATGGATTGGGAAAAAATGTACAGATAACAGTAAGACTTAAGGGTTCATTGGAAGTGGGGACATTTTGGTAGGATTTTAGGTGCACACACTCTAGTATTCTAGCATTTGCCCCTGTGAGTGTGTGCAGACACTCATCCACACACTCACACACATTAGTTTGGTTTTCTCAGACTCAAGCTAATTCTCTACGGTTAAGGCTAATTCTCTAAGGTCTCTAGTTCTTTAGGTTAAATAGTGATTTATTTTTCCATCTTCCAAAAAGAGAGAAAAAGTTATAGGGCTGTGATTTTACACATTCTTCTTGTACGATTTGATCTTTGATAATCCCACAGGATCCTTCCGGTTGAGGAATGCTGAACAAAAGCATATTTTCAAGGACTTGGATGCTACGATTGCCTTTGTGTGCCGGAGACACCGTTATGTATTTAGACTTGCGTATTTGAGAATCGGTCTGTCAGGCACTTTGGGAGATTGTTCCCTGCCAGTGAGTGACCTCTGGAAGGGAAACATTAGCAGTTCAGCTGATTCTCTTAGCATTTCAGGCTTCCCTGAAGCCTGAAAGAGAATCTAATACTCTATCAAGGGCCGTACTCTAATGTTTGTGTCAGTGCCACATTTTTTTCTGGAATATTCTTTCTTTCTATCCTGCTAGTAATTGAAGATGACTTATCCTGCTCTTAAACTATAATTGTAGAGTTTGAATTGGGGAAAATAAATCAGCAAATGAAAATTGTTTTCCCTTTAAATTGTAAGAATCATGAATTTGTTTCTGTTGTATAAAAGGTTTACACCGAATCTGTGAGTAGAATGTGTTTTTCTGCTTCTAACTGGGAATTTCCCATTGACACTTCACCCAAGTTCACGTAACAGTGTGGAAAGGGCCCCTTGCTGTGTTCCCATCAGCTTGTTTCCGTGAAAAAGAAGAGGCATAATGAGACTGTTCTGGGTTTGCCTCTTAGATAAGCCCAGGAGCCTGGGCCCGTGGTTCTCCTGTCCTAGGAGTACTCAGGTAAGACTGAAGAGCTACACGGAGCGTGGACTAAAGACGCAGAGTGGTCCCTTTAGACACGGGCTTCCAGAACTCAGACCAAAGACTTTCCCTCGTGCAGGTCACAACCCACTTCTCCCAGCCACTCACTGACAGGCTGTTATTTAAAACCTTTTGATTCTCATGCTTCCTCTCACAGATCCTGGTGTCCAAAATGGAATCCCATGACCATGATCCCTTGTGGTGGTTTAGGGAACCGGTATGCTTTTTCTTCTTTTCCATAGACTGATTGTAGAAGGTAGAATCTGGAGTGTATGAAATTGCTGAAAAAGGATCCCTTAAAAAAAAAAAATAAACGGCAGGTATGAATCCATAAAATTATAGGTGCACCATTCAATTTACCTTGTAGTCTTAAAATAAAACTTTAAATCCTGCTGTTGTGGAATTTTAGGCAGATTCTCTTGGCCAATCACATGGCTGTCCAAAACATTTATTGAGAACCTACTACATGTTAAAAGCCAGGTGAGGGAGTAGGACAGCTGTGATGCCATCCCAGGGGTAACTGACCTGGGCAACTATTTTGTATGTTAGAAAAATTAATTGATGTTTACTGCTATCTGAGCGTGAAGCATTTCTATTGACTTTTGAGGATGGAGGAGCAAAAAAGTGACCAAACGTTAAAAATTAATTGCTCATGGGTAAGAACCTGGAATACTCATTTTCACTGACCTCATTGTCATGTAAAGCTGTGCAGTTATTTAGTCTCCTAGGACATTTGTGTTTCTGCAGCATTATCCTTTTCATACTTCATTACCCTCATATGTACCCAAGGTATTGAGCCTGTTTCATAAACAGTATTAATCTCAATTAATTTAGGAGCTTTAAGTAATACTCCCTTTAAACATACCCTTTGATATGCTGCCCTTGGTTTCTGCAGTGACACAAGCTGTCGATGCTGATAAAAACAGTCAAAGAACGTCACGTGTTAATTCGATTTAAAAAGAAATTATTTGTGCATTTGTTTCCCAAATGGGTTTGACCGTGGAAAGCATTGTACTGGGCCAACGCTGAGCTTTGAGGCTGAAATCCAACCTCAAGGCTTAGTTTTATCTGAAAAACATTTAAAAAGTAGAACATTTTCCGTCTTGGCAAGAATCGTAGTGTTGAAATTTTAAAAAGAGGATGTCAATCTGCCCAGGGGACTATATACTTCTCGAAGGCAGGAACTCCTCTCTGCATCCTGGTGCATGGTTGAGATTCTGTAGATGTTTGTTGCTTCGAGCTGAACTGAGATGAAAAATACAATAGAATCCGAGTTTCCCTAGGACTCCCCTGGCAAACCACCCTTCCCTCTTCATTTAATAAATTTCGTTTCACTACATTCATCTTCGGTGTGGAGCGTTTCCATGGCCTCCAGCAGTGACTCATTTCGTACTGTGCTTGCTTTTGCTTTGGATGGAGCTCAGCCCTTGTTTTTAAGCTTCGGCACTGAGGCTCCTCTGGGCTCGGGGAGACATCCTGACAACATACCCAGAGAAAGCCCAACTTCTAAGTAAAAACAGGGCACTACAGTTAGAGACATCACCTGTGACCAAACCAAACTCAGAATTTGGGTCTTCATGGTAGCTCTTAAATTTGACAGGGGGAAGGGATGGGTACCAGGACTCAAACTCAGGACCCCACACCTGGCAGGGAGGCCTGTGCCGATGAGCTGTATCCCCAGCCTCTTTCCTGTTAACTCTTGACTGGCAAAGGGGAATTGGTTCTTCCGCCAACACAGGTGGCCTGAGACAACTTCTCCAAGTTGAATGGTGCTGGAATTTTACTGCGGCGTCTGACCAAGCGGGCATTTAACTTCAGGAATCGCTCTATGCTCTAATTTAATGGCCATAACCAAATCCAAACACATATACTGATGTTTGTAGAGCCCTGAAATGGAATGGAGAAAAAAAAGCAAATAGGAAAAGGTTAGAATTCTCCTCGCATCTTTCTTTTACCAAGAAGGGATTGGCTCCCTTCTGGTAAGGTGGCTCCAAGTTTCTGACTCCAGTGTGCTTAGGAATTAGGGTTACTTTTCCCCAAAACAATATGCTCTGCTGGGTGGTTGAAGAAGCCCTGGAAGGAAATGTTGACAATCCTTAGCTACTTACCTCTTGAAGCAGGGCTAGATTTTCGAAGGACCTTTAACCCTTTGCGGTCTGAAGTTTTCTTAGGAAATAGGAAGCCTAACCCTTGGCCAGCTCAATCTGCACATTGGGTATAAAGCACTCGGAGGCAAATGCTGTTAGTGTGTTGGTGGTGACCTCTCAGGCTCACGAGCAGGGCTGTCTGGGCCACAAGAGACATCTTCTGGGGTGGGCTTGATGCTGGCTTTTGCTGCCATGCCGTGGGGTGCCTCCCTCCGAAACTTCCCACGCGGCAGGCACGGTGTGGCCGTGGGGCTTTGGAAGCTGGCACAATTACACAAGCAGTATTAACAGCAGCTGGGCAGAGGGTCAGATGCCAACCCTGCCAAACTTCTGGGGGCTGTCCTGCCACCACTGCCAGGACTGGCCGTCACCAGCTGCTCTCCTGTCACTCTGACAGGGCCCCCGGCTGGGCTGATTGGTCGCTGGCAGTAACTGATCTGGAATACTGATGCTCACACCGGCAGTTCCCTCCACCCCGAAGAGGCGCCTTCCCACCTCTCTTCTTCCCTCCCTGAGTCTGCCTGGTCCCCCTGCCGAGTCCCCCAAGCCGCCCCTGGATCCCGGGGAGGCGGAGGGAGGGTCAGTTCTGCGCGGTGCTCTGAGGCCGCGGTGAAATTCACCGTGCTGCTTCCCTCCTCTCGGCTGGCTCCCCAGTCCTGCTGCACACTTCTGAGGGTTCCCCGGCAGACAGCCGCATGCGGGCCTGCGGGAAGGCTGACAAGGACTTGTGCCTGGTGGTTCTGTCGCCTCTCTTCACTTTGGGGGACGCCTTGGGAGGGAGCCTGCCGGTTTCCAGAGGATTTCTCTTGGCCCAAGAGCTGAGGAAGGCTCGCTTCTCCTTCTGTTGACTCTTTCTATTTTTATGGTAAGTGCTTGCTTTGAGCGAGCGGGCTGCTGCAGTGAAGATCCGTGGAGCTCTTCCCCGCTCAGCCCGGTGACCTTCCTTTCTTCTCTGCCTTTCTTCCTTGCTCCTGATCCCAGCCTGGGAGGATCCAGTTAAGTACAACGCCAGGGGCCATTTGTCTGAATGGGTTTTGTGTTTTTATTTATTTGTTTATTTTTCACCATGCCCGCCCGGAGCTCTGCGGGCTGTGATGGAAACATAAGTGCTCTCTCTTTGTCCTTGAAGCAGCAGCCTGGGAAACGGGGAAATGTGTTCGCGATGGTAAACTGCAGCAGTGGGCAGGGAATCTGGCAGATCTGAGTGAGCCGAAGCCTCGGGGTGCTGAGGGGCCCTGTCTCAGGATCTGGGGGTGCAGAGGGTGATCCGCCGCCCGAACTCTCCCGTCTTTCCGGGTGAAGACGAGCACACACGTGTGAGTTATGTGGCCCACACGTGTGAGTTATGTGGGCGTCTGTTGTGGGCAGCTGTGCCTTGCCACACCTGCTCGCGGGGCCAGAGTGGCTCTGTATGTTGTGGTTTCGCAACTTGGGTAGGAACGTTCGTTCGTGGCGAGAGAATCCTGCGCCGGCAAGACCAGAGCTGCATGGGCTCATTGCTTCCTTCCCCTCCCGGCTCAAGGTACCGGCGCCTTCTGCAAACCGCCTTTGGCATCCTCTCCAGTGGGTGATGGGGCAGTGATAAGAACGTTTTTGAGTTGACAACCTAGTGTCACCCTCCTGCTGGGGGATAAAACGCCTGGAAGCTATGGGAATGGTCAGACTTTTCTCAGAGAAAATGAGCAGGTTTGCAGTGAAGACCATCCACATGGCGGGTTGTGTATTTCAGGGCAGAACTCCTCCGAGAAGGCTCCGGTTTTCCACTCGGTCTCCCGAGGCTGGCTGTGAAGAGCATCACAACTTCAAGTCTATTACTGGCTGCCTTCTGCAGCCCTGAGGAAAATCTAGAATATTTCTGTAGTTTCACCTTGTTGAAACAAGTGTTGCAGGAGTCTTTCTTTACAGAGATTTCTTTCTTTCTTTTTTTGGTTTGCTTATTTGTTTGGTAGCAGGTTGGTTGGATTATTTTGGTCAAAGCAGCATTCCAAAGAATAAACATTGGAGTTGTAACCCTGTCCTGTTCTTTTGGAGCCGTGGACAGTGGGTGAGTTATCTCACTTGATTTTACGTGGGCTTTTCACTACTGGTTCCTTCCACTCTAGGGAGAGTTGCCCCGGTTTGTGACTTTTGTGATTAATGAAGGGGAGAATATAGAGTGAAATTTGTGACCTCCCCTGCTCTTTGGGAATTTGGAATGTAAACTTCTGTAGCCGTCTTGTTCTCACCACTTCTATCTCCACTTCTGTGTGGATTTTTCTTAAAATAGTGGCAATGACATCAGACATATGCTTTATCCTATTCCCTGGGTCCAAAGCAGGTATATTTGGTGTTTTGTTTTGTTTGTTGGAGAAAGGTTCACTATATATGTGAAAGCAGAAAAGCAAACATTTAAATAGAGAGCTAGGGTTTGTAGATATTTATGTGATAGCACAATTCAAGAATACCACCAACAAATACATTAACACTAACAAAAACAACCACAAAAAGACCGGAAAAAAATAATACTACTTGTAGACTGTAGCATCTGAATGCTTAAATAATGTTGTAAATACTGTAGTGTTGTTTGGATTATCGGTTCTGTTAACTACTTATGCATTTAACTGTTGTTCACAGCAATATTGTGATACCATAGTCAGAATTCTGCTTTCTCCGAAGATGCTTTAATGTTTAGTTCTTTACTTTCGTCCCTCACTTTGCTTACTATCTTTTCCCTCCAGTTAAAGGGTTTTATCAGATACCTGTCAGCTCAACTTGAGGTATTCAGCAAGATGGAAAGAGTTAGGGGCTTAGTGTTACGGAAATGGACTTTATATTAGAGGAGGCAATTTTAGAGATGTTTAATTAGTAGCAACTTTAGCTTGGAGAGAAAAAAAATTTTAAACGTTTTCTTTATTTTGCTAAACAGATTATTTACCTAAGTAATCTGAATTTTAAATACCTATAAAATTTTAGTCATAGAATTGTACCATACACAGTTGTGTGCATATATATGTGCTCATACATGCATGGAAACATACACAGCCTATAAACTACAAAAGTACTGTTTGTTTACTTTTGCCTTTTGTGTTTACATGTTTATAATAGTGGTAGTATGTGCATTGTTCATTGGGGAGCATTCCTGAAGAGAGAATTGGAGGAAAATTCCTGACATATTGAAAGCATTCTCTAGTTTGCTTGACTGCTTGTTTGCTTGCCCTGTCTGTCTGTCTCTCTCTTTCTTTATTTCTCTTTGGTAAAATTTTTCCTATTTCTCGGGTCCCACTTTCAGACAATGCCTTTGGGAATCTCTTTGAGTGGGGAGAGTGCATTCTTCAGCATTGTGGTCGCGCAGGGCGTGCAGCGTTGGTTTCCTTGCAGGCCGTCTGCTCTCGGCAGCCACCCCAGGAGGCAGCGGGCTGCTGGCTGAGCGGAGCCACGGCCCACAGTGCCATGAGGTCCTGCAACGTTTGTCTGTCTGTGTGCACTTCCCTGCTGGATGTGCTGGGTGTGTATTGCGACTGATTTTGTATGCAGCCCAGCAAACGGAAGTTATTTGAAGGGGTCTAGAAACCCTAGATGGATGTAGATGGTCGAAGCATGTGTTCAGTTTTTACACTCTTCCATGAAAGCTATTATCAGAATTGTGCCTTTACTGTTTCTCGTGGTATTTTAATTTGGAGCCTGCAGCTTATATTATGAATCAATAGCGTCCATATTTTATCTCCTTGCTTTCTGCTTCCATTCTTGCCCATTTCTGAAATGTGTGTGTGTGTACAAGCATATGCATGTATGCAAACTCAGACAGTGAAAATTATGTGGCAGTTAATGAAGAATTGGTTACAGTTTCTCTTAGTAACCAAGCTGCAAATGTTCAAATAATCACACCATTAAGAGGAAAAATTGTCCCCATTAATATACATATAACCTCATGTTTCTCCAGGCATTGTTGTCACTGAAACTGTTTTACATAGTTGATTACCACAGCCAGAAATAGAATCAGTTTGCATCTTAATTAATGACATTTGAGGTCTATCTAGGTGGGGCTGCCCTCAAATCTTGACATGTTTACTGTCTAAAAGGTCTTCCTGTGTTAAGGGGGGGAGTTTATCAGTGATACAATGGAAAATCATTTGATTATAGGGGATAGCTTTCCTTTAGCACTGCATGAAGCGTGTCATTATGAAATTGGCTGAATTTTTCTCTTGGGTTTTTCCAATACAGTTAAGCCAGTGTATTCCCTTTTACCATCTCTCCATGAGTCCCTTTTACTGGGTAAAGAGACTCCCACGTAAACTGTCTTACAGGGAGTATCATTCTGGAGCAGAGATTCTGAACTACTTCCTAACAGCAGATATGGTGATCTACTTTGAAAAGAGCTTGCTATTCAACCTGCAACTCAGACAGTGTCTCAGATAGTAGTACTTCGTGGGCCGTGTAGAAGACCACATTTTTGACCTGCGCCTCCCTGCTGAAATCATTGAGGACTACGGCGACTAGATCACCCTTGCAGGAAAAGGAAACACGTCCTCAGTAGCATAATCATCTCTCCAGACTGCCATAAAAGTTTATATTACTTATAAATTATATCTCTTGTGGGGTAGAGGGAGATGGCAGAACTTTAGAGAAAACCAAATCAGAGCCCCAAAATAATGCAAGACAAAAGGGGGAAATGCTTTCCTGTATTTAACATTGAATTCTGCATTCAGGCTGTTGGCTCTCAGGTCTGGAGATGCAAGAAACTGTTCAAAGCGCATTGTGACAGGTTGTGTGGACCATTTCTCTAGAGTGGTCTCTGGCTCTTCCTTAGGCATCTGCTAGGGACCTTGTACCCCTGCAAGCCAGCAGCCACCCTTATGGAAAGCAGACATTCTGTCATTCAGGAGGAGGTTTCTTATCCTCCCGTTCCCTATTGATTGCCCTGGGGACCTCCTGTGAGTCATGGAGAGGGAACAGGTGTCTGGACACTCATCAGAGTCCAAGCCAGTCACCAAGGGGTATCTTCAGCCACCCTGGATTCCCGTCCACACCTGGATTCCACTCACTGCATGACTCAAATTCTGCGTCTGCTACCTTGGCTTGGGCTAGATTGCCCGGTGGGCTCTAAGCCATCCGTGAAAAAGTGTGAAGTGTTATTACCTGTGTGATCGCCGGCTGGGTGGCCACTTCAGAAGTGACCACCCAGAGACAGACAGTGGACCCTTATTTGATTTCTAGAAGGGGTTGGTTGTACCTACCTTTGACCCTACAGAGCCCCCAGACTTCTGACAGTGACCTAAGTGTTAGAGTCACACAGATAGGTGGGATGACACTCAACCCTCACGAGCAGGCCGCATGCGTGTGTGACGCCTACTTGCTTAGTCTGGACACCTTGCAGTGCCTCTCGTCGTGCGAAGGGACCCTGAGGAGCATCTTGCCTACTGACTTATCCTGCGCAAGTTAAGGGAGCGAAGTGCCTCGCTCAGGGGTGGAGGTCAGAGGGCGCCCAAGGAGGGTGAATCTAATGCAAAGTGCGGGTGTTTGTGCCAAGGCCTGCTCCACCCCGGTGTGGAGCCCTTTTCCACGGCACCTCCTGACCCTTTCCGTGCCGTTCACTGCCTACAGAACTGCTTTGTGGCGTTGAACTCACCGGTGCCCATTATGCCTGGGTTCGTGTCATGCAGATGACGCGGCTGTACCAAGTCACAGTGTGTCCCGTCGGGCAAACGTCTGTGATAATTTCCGCATGCCTGTGTGGGAAGGCACTTTGCAGACAGAAATTCTGTTTTTCTTATGAACATTTCAAGAAGTTGACAGATACCGTGGTAGGTTTCCCTCGCTGGACGCGCACTATTTATTATTTCTGTTTTGTAAAGGGGGGTGGGGCTGATGGGTTGCTGCCTTCATGCATTGTGCATTTATCTGATCCCGGACACCTGCTGCGTCCCCCCTCCTGCCCAACCTTGGGGACCCATTGGTGAAACAGCCAGTGTGGCCGTGGCTCCTGTGGAGTGTGGTGGGACCTTGGCTTTGTGGAATTTATGGTCTTTTGATGTGCAGCTAGTTTCTGCTTACTGTTTCCCAAGTTTCTCAGAGAATCCACTTGGAAAATAGTTTGCTTGGGAAGCTTTTTCTGGTGTCACGTCATGGAGTCTTCTCCTGAAAGTCACCTTGGCTGTCATTGCAACGTATTTCTTCCAGTTTCCAAAACACCAGCTCCTGGTTTGGGTACCTGACTGAACTAAGGAGAAGAACTTAGCTTGACTTGTTTGTCCTATGGATGTGATGTACAAAATGATAGTTCCATTCTTTGGTGGAACTGGCCTGTTCCTTAGAGTCCTAAGTCAACAGTCTGCGTGGCACAGTGGCCGTGGAGCTAACGGCAGGTTAAAGACCTCTCACCTTGGCTTTGCTTACCAGGCCCGTCTGGCCTTCTCTTTCTGCCTCTTGCCCTGCAGCACCCATGGAAAGTTCAAGAAGTACTCACACCTTCTGCAATGCTTAGAAGTGTGCAGTGCTCCTGCTCGACTCAGTGCCTCTGCCTCAGAGGCCTCTCCTCTCTCCAAACTGAACTCTCAAGACAAGTGGGAGGGTCATGCTCCCCGAGCGTCACCGTGTGATGAGTGATCCCTAGTGCCCAAAGCCACGTGCGTTAGATCATCTCTGTCTTCTTTATTCCTCTCTGCAAAGATCTGATTACACTGCAATTCTTTCTTTTTCTCTGCGTCTCTGAAATAGACTTTCTGTTTCATGAGGCAAGGTCAATACATTCATTTTGGTACCCTAAGGCTTGGCCTAGTGACAGCAGTATGACAGGTACCTGGTAATCCTTGGATGATGGAAGGGAATCACCCTCTAACACCTGTGGTTCTAGCACTGCAGCTTCTTCTGTTTGTGGAGAAATATTTCTTAAACAGGTATGATGGCATGAATTGTACTGCGAAGGTAAAGAGACTGGCGGATCCTGCCACAGTCCCTTAGAAAGTCTGTGGGAAGCTCCAGAAAGCACCTCAGCCCCAAATGAATTTCAGTAAACAACAAAAAAATTATTGAGTGATTTTTATAAGGAAAATACTGTTTAAAGTCCCAAGGAATGAAAGATGCTAAAAGAAAGGAAGAAAGGAAGAAAGACAAAGACATACTTCACAACCTCCCCAGAGCCCCAAACCAGTGATGGTTTGTCCTGTAAATAAATGACTCGGTCCCAACACAAACTGTGGGACATGGAGTATAATAGGCTGTAGACTTGCAGATTTTGGAGAAGAGTGAGAAAACACCTCAGGGAGAGGGACAGCTGGAGTCAGAACCTAAAATCTGATGGGTATGTTGATAATGAGGTCGTTTTGCCAGAAATGGTGGCACACGCTGGTAAACCCAGCACTCTGGGAAGCAGAGGCCGGAGGACTGTGAGCTCAAACCAAGCCTTGGCAGCCTGGGGACTTAGTAAAACCCTGTTTCAAACTACAAAATAAATAAATAAAAAGGCTGGGGATGCCACTCAGAGTGAAGGCCCTGGGTTCAGTCCTCAGTATTGGAAAGAAGAAGGAGGAAAAGGAGGAGGAAGAGGAAAAGGAGGAGGAGAAGGAGGAGGAGGAAGGAAGAGGAGGGGGAGGAGGAGGAGAAGGGACAGAAAGAGATTAGCAACAGATGTGGCTTTGTAGGAGAATCAGAAAGGGGGTCCTGTGTGTGAGGAACCCCATGGGTCCTTTGGTGCTTTCTCGCTAGTAGCTTAGTTATGCTTCTTTTTCTTTGGCAGTTAGCGTTGTGTTGTTTACAAGGAGTATGATTGTTTACAAGGAGTACAATTGTTTCATGAACCAGTGGATATGCACAGATACTCCTTGAAATATTTTCAGCTCCTCCCCAAGGTGATCTTGTCTATGTCTCCAGCTTCCCTTCTCCCCAAAGAGTCAGTCTACATATTTTTAGGGGACAGAAAGTTGGTAGTTTTGTGTATCTCAGCATACGATGATCAGATGACTGACCACCTTGAAATTAACCTGTGAAGGTTGAAGAACGTGGAAGGATATCTATAAAGATTTGTCCAGACCATGAGAGCGAATACATTTTGTTTACACACAAAGAGATGGTAGGATATGCACTTCATTCATTGATTTGTTCATTCACTCATTTCGGGAGTATTTGATGAACAAATACTATGTTTTAGGCATGAGGAATGACAGTGATCAAAGCAGTCCGCATCCCGCCTTCAGGGAGCTAGCGTGCCTGGGGCGGGGTGGAAAGAGACCAGCGTGTTAGCAAGTCAGCTGTGTCCGATGGTGACAGGCAGCCAGGAGGAAACAAAGGCAAGAGTGTTTCACCAAA
>PVJX010022335.1:0-30682 GCA_004027295.1 Dolichotis patagonum
TCTGTGTCTTCTTGAGAGGTACCCAGCCCTTCTTTTATTAATCTACTTATCTCTTGTTTAATTTGAATTAATATTTCAGTTTTGGTCCCGCTTACGAGGTCTTGAATATATCTCTTTATGTCCGCTAATGCTGTGTTTGATGTTGCATTTTTGCTGCCCTCAGTATCTTTTGTATTTACCTCTCCTGGATCAATGTTCTGAGGGTTGGGGGCTGGGAGTGTTTTCTTATTTCTCCCTTTCCTCATGTTTTTGGTTCCTTCCATACAAGTGTATAGTGTAATTCCCAGACCCTTTTCTTGTTGTTTAAGGCTCCTCTAGAGGGTGCAGGCTAGGAGCTTTAGCCTTCTTCAATAGGTTATCAGAGATTAGAGTTCACCCACGGGCAGTGTGCGCTAGCTCCTCCCTTCTGGGCCAGTCAACCTTTGCAGGCCTTCACTACATCAGTGTGCACTGATCTCAGGGAAGTAACTGGGGCCCCACCAGAGGCGTGGCCTAGTTCAAGCAGATTCCACCAATCCGCTCGGTGAGGGGAATAACCAGCTGAAGCCACTTCCTTATGGAGTTAGGGCTGTCGTGCCCAAATCCAACATGTCGTCCAGTCGGTTTCCCCTTTCCCGTGGGAGGGTCTTTTTCTCATCACTCACCGTGTCCCTGAGAACTGCTGGACTGCCCGACCTCCGACTTCAGCGCGGCTGAGGTGAGAATTCACGGTGCCTCTGGGTGGGTCGTGTGCAGTGCCGGTCCCGGGGAGCTGCACGCCGGGCTGTTCAGCTCCAGGCTCCGGCGGCTCAAGCCAGTCGCTTTGGCACGGATCGCTTGTTTAGGTCGGGCAGAATTCAGGTGTCTCGAGCCGGGTGCCGTGCTCGCTGATCTTATCTTCACTAATAGTAGCCCCAGGACCTCTTATTCGAGCGGGTTTTTGCGCTTTAGTTTCTTTTTGTGTTGTGAGAGTCTATCTCTCTCTGTTTGGGTCTCTCCAGGGTGTTTTATTCTGGCATTTGAGCTGTCTCTCTCAGAGAGGGTCTCTCTCCTGCTACCTACCAGTCCGCCATCTTGTCTCTTCTCCTGTGTGTTCTTATTTCTTGAATCTAAAGATATATCTTCAAGAGAATATGTAACTGCCAGAATTAAGTGTGTTCTGTTTGAGGATGATGAAGTTATAAGAAAAAAATATTTTATTGTGTTCTGTTGATGAGACTGCAACAGCTAAATGAGAGGCCAGTAAAAATTGTAAGGCAGAAGAAAGGTACAGCACTCACTGTTCATGAGGATCAGAGGTTCTGATTGTTTCATACTATCAGGTAGGCCATAACTTGGCACCAGGTCACTGGCTTTGCGGAAATACAGACTGGAAGCACAGCATATCAACAAAATGCATTTTTATTGAGAAGCATTGCATTGTTATCCAGGTCAAGCTTTCGTGACTCACCAAAGTGTGAAATGAATTGAAACTGTCAGAATCAAGTATGTGGGTCTGAGTCACCCTAACCAAAGGAAAGCTTTAATGGAAAGCATTACTTCGTATAATGGTTTTGAGTACTTTCACATTCACTTTCCTCAATGGTCAAGCTTAGTCTCAGACAATACACAGCACAGGGAATCAGAAAGTTTTTAAAAATTTTAGTTAATTAATTCATGGTATTAGGGATTGAACTCAAGGCCTTTTGCACTAAGCTATATTCTCAGCCCTTATTTTTGGTTTCACTAAGATGCCAAGTAGCTGAGACTGGGCTCAAACTTGGGATCCTACTGCTACATCCATCCAGAGTGCTGGGATATAGGTATGTATCACCTTGCCCAGTGTTTGCAGAAGCTTTTATAGTTTAGTTACATTCTTTTCAGTATAAATGCTTTCACCAATCAGGAAATCAGAAACTCATGTTGCCTAGTATCTTGGTTACTTTTTTTCCCGTTGCTGAGACAAAAATACCTGATGCCCAAAATGAATGAAGGAAAGGTTTATTTAGCTTACAGATTTTTGAAGATTTCAGTCCATACTCAGCTGGTTCCAAGGCACGGTGGCATGGCTGAGGGATAACTGTTCATGGCAGCTGCAAGCAACAAGAGCAAAAAAGGCTCTTTCCCTCCCTTATATTGTGTGCCGGCTACCTGCTCCTGGGCAGGTGTAGCATTCATACCGCTATTGCTATGGCTAGACAGTGAACCAATCGTAAACTCTAGACTCAGCCTCCTTCAAAAGGCCCACCCCGCATGACCGCATGAGGCTTTGAGGGGACATTTAAACACAAACCGTAACACCTAGTAACACAGTTGACAAGTCTATGTTTATCTTAACATTAAGTTAAATACTAGGAGCTTTAAGCCTCTTAATCTTTTCCTTCAGAAGGTTTCTTGGAGAAGGAAACAAATTACAAAAAGAAAAAAGCAACAATAAAAAATTGCTTGTTTTAGAATGTTACAACTGTGGATCTTTTTCATAGAAACTGCATATATTTATACGTACATATAATTCTGTATATACTTTTACAGAATCTGTAGCTTTTCCCCAAATTCTTCTTTGAAGGTAAAGGAGGGTGTCTTTTAGGTTCTGGATAACGTATATGTGAAGATAAAGAGGCAGCAGGGTACATTTTTGGAAACAGCTGATTAGAACGAGAGTCAATATAGATCACTGAAATTATTTGTTTTATACAGACTTTTTTATTGATGCCTATCAATCACGCAAAATACTGGATTTCAACGTAGTATTTTCATATATTTGTATTACATATGTTGATCATGTCCATCTCTCCAACTGTCTGCTCCACCTTCCCCTATTCTCTTCCTCTTTCTAAGTTTCCCTTCTTCTTTCATTCCTTTTTCTTTGAATCCATATGATATATCATGATTGATTTGACAGTTATGTTCCAGGTTTTTGTGTATGGCGAGCAAAGAATTGCAAGTGTATATCCAGTGGTAAAAGAAAAAGGAGCTACATTTTTTAAAGATAACAGGAAGGTGTGCTCAGGGCCGGTCTGAACAGAAATACGAAGTTGGGATGACTAAGAAATAAACAGCATAGCACACAGATGAATCAAGTTTTTGGACTGTGAAAAATGTCCAACCTCCCCTCCCCTCCATGCCTCTCATTAGGTCTCTGGATATGATTGGCAGGAATGATTGACAGAGTGCTGAGTCATCTCAGGGGCATAATACACACGTGTGTCCGAGAGCCCACCCAGATTAAATATCATACATGAGTTGCAGTCTATATTTATGAATCTTTGTATGGATATCCACTTTTCCTAACAGTTTGTTAAAGTGGCTGCCTTTTCTCCAACATATGTTTTTGACTTCTTTCCTCAAGAATCAGGTGGCTATAGTAGTATAGGTTTCTTTGTCCTCTATTCTAGTTAATTGGTCTGTGTTTATTTTTGTGTTAGTACCATGCTATTTTTATTACTTTAGCTTTCTAGTATATTTTTAAGTTGTGTACTTAATACTTATGTACTTGCTCTTTATGCTTAGGATTTTTATGGTCATTCTGGATCTTTGTGGTTCATACAAATTTTAGGATTTTTTTTTTACTTCCATAAAGAATATCATTGGAATTTTGATGTGGATTACATTGAAACTAGATTGCTTTTGTTAGTTCTGTAATTTGTGAACATGGAAGATCTTTCCATCTTCTAGGGACCTCTTTAGTTTCTTCAGTGTTGTATAATTTTCACTATAAAGTTCTTACACCACCTCAGTTAGATTGATTCCTAGGTATTGTGGATAGAATTGTTTTATTTTGTTTCTCAGTTTATTATTGATATATATAAACTATCAGGTTTTTATGTTGATTTTTGTGTCCTGCTATTTTTTGTGTTTATCCACTCAAAGTCTAGTGGTAAAAGTCATGTGGTCAAAAAATACAAGTATAGGATCACATTGTTTGCAAATGAGGATAATTTGATTTCTTTCCTTTCTATTTGTATTACTTTTGTTTCTTTCTGTGTCCTAATTGCTCCAGGTAAAATTTCCAGTTCTATATTGACTAGGAGCAATGAGAGCAGTTTCCTTGTTTCCTTCCTGATTGTAGAGGGAGTGCTTTCGGATTTCCTCATTCAGTATGATTATAGCTATATATTTGTTAAAAGTTTTTTTTTAATGAGGTATTATCTTTCAATACTTAGTTTCTTCAAGGCCTTTATCATGAAATGATGTTGAATTTTATTGAAACTTTTCTGTGCTAACAGAGATAGATGATTATGCATTTTTATTCATGATTCTATTTATGTGGCATATTACATTTATTGATTTGCATATGTTGAAACATCTTTGTCTCCTTGGAAACTAACTTGATTACAATGTATAATATTTTTAATGTGTTGTTGAATTTGGTTTGCAGATATTTTATTTAGGATTTTTGTATCTGTTTCCATCAAGGATATTATCTCTAGTTTTTGTTCGATTTTGGTATCAGGATGATATTGGCCTTGAAAATGAGTTTAGAAGCATTCCTTAACTTTCTGTTTCATGGAATAGTTTGAAGAACATTGATATTCTTTAAAAATCTGGAAACTTTAGCAGTAAACCATCTGGTCTTGGGCTTTTTTGTTGGGAGGCTTTTTTTTTATTAGTCTTTCAATTTCATTGCTTATTATTGATCTGTGTTTTTTTTTTTTTAATATCTTCCTGGCCCAATGTCGGTAGGTCCTATGTGTCTAGAAATCTATTCATTTCTTTTTGATTCTCCAATTTATTAGAATAAGGGTTTTTAAAAGATTTGCCAGTGATCTTCTGGATTTCAGTGATACTTGTTTCAGTGATACCTGTTTGTTTTTTTTGTTTGTTTGTTTTTTTAACCGTGTGCTTGCAAAGCAGGTGCTTATGCTGCTGAGCTAAATTCCCGGTCTTAGTGATATCTGTTGTAACATCCTTTTTCTTCCTGACTAGATACTGATATGGGGTTTTCTCTCAGTTCTTTGGCTAAGAACTGTTTAATTTGGCTGTGAGTTTATTAATCTTGTTTATCTTTTCAAAGAGCCTAGTCATTGTTTCATTGGTCCTTTGTGGGGTTTTTGTTTTTTTGGGGGGGGTTAAGTCATTTCATTAATTTTAGCTCTGATATTTATTATCTCTTTCCTTTGGATGGATTTGGTTTGTTCTTGTTTTTCTAGGCTGTTGGAATATATCAGTAGGTTATTTATATGAGAACTCTGATATTTTCATGTAGGTACTGTCATAGTTACTTTTCTCATTGCTGAGACAAATGACTGACACCCAAAGTCAAAGGGGCAAAGGTTTATTTGACTCACAGTTCATAATTAGCTGGCTCCAAGACAGAGTGGCGTGGCAGACAGACCTCTGGGAGGAGAAACATTCATGGCAAGCAGAAGGTAGCAAAGCAAGAAGGGACCTTAGTAGCATCTTTCTACTCCTTTTGTACTCTATTTAGACTACAGGAATTAGGGTGGTCGCAAACCAATCAATAGATAGATTTAGTAATCGCACACTTAGTCCTAACATTGTACCATGAATCAGTGACATACTCTAGATCCAGACACCTCTGAAAAAGCCCCACTTATGACCAAGTGAGGTTTTGGGGTATAACTAAACACAAGCCACAACAGACACTCACAGCTGTAAACTTCTCTTTGGAACTGTCCTTGCTATACCTCAGAATTCTGGTATATTTGGTTTAAATTTAAACAAAATATCCTTGCTGTCCTTGATATACCAGAATTCTGGTATATTTTGTTATAAATTTAAAAATTATTTTCATTTGATTCTAGGAATTTTAAAAATTTCTTCTTTGATTTCAGTAATCTACTAATTGTTCAATATCTGTGCATTTGTGTAATTTTTGTAATTTTTCTTTTTATTGATTTCTAGTTTCATTCCATTATTATCTGGTAAGATACAATAAATTTTTTAACTTTTTGTATTTGAAAGGACTTGATTTATGGTCTAAAATGTGATCCATTTCAGAGAATGTTCCATGAAATACAGAAAAAAATGTGTATTCTGTAATTATTGGATGAAATGATCTATAGACGCCTGTTAAATTCATTTGCTGTCTGGTATAGACTGTGACTGTTGATCTTTTTTGTCTAAATGACTTCTATGTTATTGAGAGTGTAGTATTGAATTCACTCACTGTTGTTGTATTTGGACTTGTGTGTCCTTTTATGTTCAATAATGTTTTATGAAATTGTGATTCCTTATATTTGATGCATATATATTTGCAATTGTTATATCTCCTTGGCGCATTTTCCCTTTGCAAATATGTAATGGCCTTCTTTGTCTCTTATGAATAATTTGTTTTGAAGTCTTTTGTTGGATGTGAGTATAGTTACACTTGCTTGCTTTTGACTTCCATTTCCATGGAATATTGTTTTCCATCCTTTCACTTTCAGTCTGAATGTGTGTTGGCTGGTGGGATATGTTTCTTGCAGTTAGAAGAGAGTTGGGTCTTGTTTTGTAATCCAGTCTGCCAGGTTGTCTTTTAATTGAAGAATTAAGACCAAATCACATGGTTAGTATGTGACAATGCTGGTATGTAGACCCTGCCTTATCTAATACTAGATCTCATTTCTTATTGCAGTTACTACATTATCACCAACTTCTATGAATTTAAATCAAAAAATAAACTTAAATGTGTATCTGTAGGTTTAACTGAAAGTACATTCATTATTATATTTATAATAAAAATGAAAACAACTGAAATATCTATGGTTGGGATTTGCATTTAGTCCATTATAGAATATTCATGAGGAATACTGTGTGCCCACTATAAGTTACATTTCTCATTTGTTTCCATTTTGTATAAACTAATATATAGAAACCCAATGTATGAAATATATTAAGAAATAAATGTTTGAAAGTGACAAAAGCTCCAGGGGGTCTCATGGACAGCTAGCTGTCTAGAGTGGGTCTTGAGGGAACGCTGTGCTACTGGGTTTGAAATTTAAAATTTTTTAGGATAGAAAGGAGATATAAAAATGTTTGGGTATGAGGATATATTTTTGTCAAGGAAAGATTTTATATAGTAAAATAAGATTTTCTCTTGGAATAAAATGATTAGATATTTCTAAAAGAGAAAAGGAAAGATAAAGACAACTTAAAAGTTTACATTAAGTAAAAAAATTGTGGAGGATGAGGGTTATTAAAAACTCATGTTTGGCTCTCCTCAAAAAGAAATTTAAAAATCTTTTCAAGTATGCTTAATAAAGTAGGAAGTATTTATAATGCATTATATGAGAAGAATAATTACAACAATCATATATACTTTGTGCCCTGACTTTTGCTCAAGTTGCTGAATTCATGTTTGTAGATTATAGATGATTTATTTTTTCTATATTTCCTACAATGAACATGAATTAGTATTATAAAGAGTAACTGTAAAAACAGAACTCCAAATCAAGCACCATTGTATATGCCAGTAATTCCAGCACTTTGGGAGGCTGAGGCAAAAGGATTGCAAATTTGAGCCCAGTATGGGCAATTTAGTAAGGCCTTATCACAAACAAACAACAACAACAACAAAAACAGGGATGAGGATGTAGCTTAGTGCAAAGCCTATGGATTTAATCCCCGGTCCCAAAAACCAAAACAAAAGCTGATTTGTGTGTGTGTGTGTGTGTGTGTGTGTGTGTGTGTGTCTTCTTTTGAGACAGGGTCTCATGCAGTTCAGGCTAACTCTGAGCTCACTTTGTAGCCCAAGCTATTCTCAAACTGCAACTATGCTCCTGCCTCAGCCTCCTGAGTGCTGCAAATGTTATCTTAAAAGGCAGTAAATTCCAAAGCACTGTAAACAAAACACACTTCATACTATTAAACACACCCCCCAAGCACACATATGCACTCTTATGCATATGCACATATGCACACAAGGTAAAAGAAATAATCCAGTTACTGTTGTGCTACTCTTTGATTTAAAACCTTGAATACCTATGTAGGCAGAAACTATATTCTGTCTTTTGAACATAAATGTTGGATATTGGTGCTATTTTCAGTTAGGCTCAATGGTGTGACCTTTAGAGAGACACACTGTTGGGTTTGAATTCTGGCTTTGCTGTTGTTCATTATTTGATCTTGGGCAATTAGTGTCTGTGTCTTCTCCATCTATAGAAGTTGTTAGGATAAGATGAGTTAACTCAGTAACATGCTTACAGCAATTCCAGCCTTTACTAAGTGGTTAATATTAGTTGTTTTGGTTATTACTAATCCTTTAACAGTCATCTTTCCCTCAAACTCTCTTGCCCTTCACCTATCTCAGAGTGCCTGGCAGTTTCAGAAATTTAGAAAGAAAGTCACAGTTGTTGTTCAGATTGTCTCCCAGACAGGTCACTGGTCAACCTGGTAGGTACTTACTCTTTGTAGTAAAATTTATTAGCAACAGTATCTTATTTTATAAACTTTTGTATATTTTTATTATATGATTTCTGGCTAGATATTGTCTATTTTAAGGGATTCACTGAGACTTACATACAGGTCTCAACGTATGTTTTGTTTTGTTTTTTCAAAGTATGGTTTTACTCATGACAGTGGTTTATTACAGCAGAGGGAAATAAATCAAAATCAGGAAAGGGAAAAATCATGTGAGATTACATCTAGAATAAACCAAATATAAGCTTCCAGAAGTCCTGTCCCAGTGGAATCATACCAAATGTGCTGAATTCCTCCAGCAGTGAGTCGTGATAGTACATATGTGGTGCCTGCCAAGAAGGCTCATTAGAGACCTAGTGCCCAGGGTTTGTACTGGGGGCTACTCATGTCTAAACCCTCTGCCTAGCATGTACCAAAATTCCAGACTCCCAGAAGGAAAATAGGTATTCAACATAAGCCACATTTTAAAAAAAATTTTTAACAGAAAATGGTGGGAATCATCCTGAAATTTAAATTCACAAATGCCAGCCAAAGACCAACCTTACAAATGTACATAGGCCTTTCTAAGGATAAGAGTCTCAGGCCTGCTCTATTAACTCGTCTGCATAGTAGAATGTTATCATGTGTATTGTACTTCAAAAATTAAGGTGTTTTTACCTTTAATTTTATCTCTGATATTAATGACCAAGTAAGATATCAGTTCAAAATTATTTACAGGTATACACTTTCACTATGGAGTCAAAGATTCAAAGTTTGAGTCTACACAGTAGCTTCTAACAGAACAATTATGAACTGTACTCATTGTTAAAATTGACATTGTGAATTGGTCATATTATTTAATGATATAATTCCAGTATCAGTGCTCATTGGTAAACTCAATCATGCATTAAACGTTCAAACCAGTGAAAACAAAGTTTACATAGATAGGAGACTTTACCAGTTAAGTGTCTGTAATAAAAAAAAAAAAATTGGTAATTTGAAATGGTCTGAAACTAGAAACTTTTTGAGTGCCAGAAACTCAAAAGAGTTTGAAATTTGGGGGAATTTGATTTTTGGATTTGAAAGGACTAAATGTTAACCAAGCAAATATCAAATGATTTTGGGTTTTTGGATTAGAGATGTTCAACCTGTATAATAATAAACTGCTATGTTTTCATCCTTTAGTATGGGTATAATATGCAAGTACAAGTTTACATGTGTATTCATATTGAACCCCAGAGGCTAACACTTTTACAAATTATAGAAAATTTTAAATTTTAAAGTAAAGATGTGTTCATGTGTTTTTAAACATTACTTTGATTGAAATTTTGTTTGAACAAAATTTGCTTCTTAGTCTGAGTATTAAGGGAGATTGTGTGCTTTGTGGTTAAAACAGAGCTTAGTGTCACCGTGAGTTAGGTAATCACTTTTAAATTTTTTTTCTTTTTTTAGAGTATGTAGTGATTACATTTATCATGGGCAGTTGATACATGTACAAGACATATTGTAACACACAATCCCCTGCCAAGTTATGTAGGTATTTATATTATCTAACCTTTGATGTTTACCTAATATCCAAATATATATAAATTCTTAGGCTTGAAACAAGCTTTAATCTTAATGTTAACACTTATAGTTGTATTTAAAAAGGGTGTTTTTGACAGGAAATCAATGTAACAAGTGACTTATTCCCAGGGAGAAGCTGCCATTTCTTATTATTATTCATGTTCTTTCTCCCAGGTGACTTCAACAAGATGCTGCTCTCCATAGGGATGCTTATGTTGTCGGCCACTCAAGTCTACACCATCTTGACTGTCCAGCTATTTGCATTCTTAAACTTACTTCCTGTAGGAGCAGACATTTTAGCAGTGAGTACAGAAATACTTACTCATGTCACAGGTTCTTTAAAGAACAACTTTAAAAAGTCCTAAGTGATAGAATCATATAAGACACTTAGCTGTAAAATATCAGAAACATTGTTACTAGAAAGTATGGTACCTTATTTACTTTTCTATTGTTTAATATCCAATGTAAGATCTCATACACAGTAAGTACCTGATAAATGGTATTGCTTTGGAGAATGTGCATGCACATGAGTGCTCATACACATTTATACTTACATGCTGTGTATATATACACATATATATATACACATATATGTACATGTATATATATGTGTATATATATAAAATCTTTCTGTTTCTTTTAGCAGCTGACTATATTTCTAATGACTATAAGATTTCAGTAGTATCTCTATGGTAATAACAATTTAGAAATTGCATAAAATATACATAGAAAATGTAAATTTAAGATTAGGATTTTTTTTTTGTACTGGGGATTGAACTCATGACCTCGCACCTGACAGGCAGGTGCTGTGCCATTGAGCTATATCCTTGACCCTAAGACTAGGATTAATGGGTCAAAGAGATTGCTTCAGAGTGTGAGTTTACATACTGTTATCCATAGAGAATGCTGGAAAATGTCACCTGAACTTTACAGTGTTTTGCAGGATTGATTAAAATTACCAACCACATTAATTCACATCTGTTCGTGTGGCTCTGTGAGGAGACAGATGCACAGCACACGTGCCTTCTTTTATACATGGACATGAGATGGCTTTCTAAAGATAGATTACCAGAGTTTTTGAATTTTCCCAAACAGATTTCTCAAGAGATTTCTTGTAGAAAAATAGTTACTACTGGCAACACATTCCATGGACAGAATGGGTTGCAAAACTTGCTTACTAGTTTGACTCATTCAAACTGTTCACTGAACTCAGTCTGTTATTTTAGAGGAAACAATAACTGTGTTTAAGTTTACAAATAAAGTGGCTTCAATCAAAGCCAAACTGGAATTCCAGGGTGATGAATGAAAAGTATCAAATTCTTAAGATTGCAAATGATGGTGGCCTTAGAAGTATATTTGATACAACTTCAAGTTTCCATATATTCTAGATTAAAGTCAAGATATAATATCCCAAGATTGCCAGAAATGCACTGAAAAGCCTGTTTTCATTTCTTTTTCATCTTATTTTTGTGAAGCAGGGTGACAGCAACCAAAATGACAAATGGAGTAGATTGGCTGTAAGCAGCGTACTTCAGGTGTCATTTTCTCTTAGCACTCCCAGACAGGACTGTCTAGTTACAGGAAAACAAGTTCAGGGCTTCCACTGATTCTGCATGATAATGAGTGGTATTATTAGTTCATTACATATTATAATTTAGTAGTAATAATAATAGAAATAAAGTGCACAATAAAGGAAATGTGCTTAACTCATCCTAAAACAATCTTTTACTACTCCCTCTCACTCCATGGAAAACTTATCGTCTGTGAAACCAGTCCCTGGTGCCATAAGGCTGGGGCCTTTACTGTCCTAGATCATGAGTAACTGGGAGGCAAGACTGTGTCTTACTAAACTTCTGTGTACCTCGTGCATACTATCCATTGTGCACTAGGACATCAATAAATGAGCTGAGTAATAGCCTTTCCTTAGATTTAGTTCTATCATGTTTTCTGGTAATACCTTTTGTTTTTCAAATTTACTGTTTTTGTTTCTTATCTCATTGTTTCTTACCTTTGACCTCAAATAAATGTGACATTATTAATTATATAAATTTATATCTAGAAAAATAGATTTTTAGAATTGGCAGGAAGCCAGGCACATGCCTGTTATCCCAGCACTGTTGGAGGGTAAGTTAGGAAGATCTCAAGTTTGAGCCCAGCCTGGGTAACTTATTGATTCAACAAGATCCTATCTCAAAATTAAAAAATAAAGAAAAAGGGCTGAAAATACAGCTCAGGATAAAGATTCTGGGTTCACTCCCCAGTACCACAAGCAAAACAACCACAAAATTTAGCAGTCCCTACATCGCAAGTGACTAGTTAACTAAGTTGTGTCCATGTTCTTGTTAGGAAGTGTATCTCAGTATTTTTACTTTGTTTTATAGAGTCAAACAGCCCAATTTTGGTTGACATTACACCTGCCTTCTGATCCCATTTTCTGGATTTTCAGAAAGATTTATTTCTTGGTAGTAGTTATAAAGTCAGCAAACTGAGTGCAGAGAAGTGCCTCATGGTAGTGGTCTTTTTAGACTGGATTGTAAATGATAGTAGTCAGGACATCCAATAATGAATTTATAGTCCAGAGTTTTCAGCTCTACTCCTGTGTAGTTTTACTTAGCATCTCAAATTATACTTAGTTTCTTTAGAAGTTGGAGTATATGGAAGACAGTGTAGGGCAGTGGGTTAACGGCTGTGGGGCTGGACTGCCATAGTTAGACTTCTTGTCTTTTTAATTTACTAGAGAAAATTATTTTCAATATCCTATGATCAGTTTGTAAAATGAAGATGATACTAATCTGCAGTCCCTAACCCTTTTGGCACCAGGGGTCAGTTTTGTAAAAGACAGATTTTCCAGGAATTGGGGTTGGGGGGATACTTTTGTGATGATTCAAGTGTATTAGATTTATTGTGCACTTTATGTTTTCTTTGGTCTATCTCCATTTATTTAGATCATTTTTTTTTTATTTTACAGTGATATCTTTGAATAAAAGGAACTGAATAACCTTGTGTTTGACATGAAGCTGATCATATTTAATTGAATCATTTAGAGAAAGATCCTTTAATTAAGAGATTAAATGATAAGTTGTGGCAATAGAGTTAAGAGCACTTAATGACTCTAAAGGACTTTGTAAACAATAGAGCACACTGTAAATGTGAAATGTTGCAATGAGAAGTTAACCTCAGTCACCACATATACTTGATGGTGTGCAAGTATGCTGCTGTACTGATTATCACAGAATGGATAGATTCAGGATCAAATTCAGATGCTGCATCACAGTTTGTTGAATTAATAGCAAGCATACAGTGAGAAATGAAAGGAAAAGAGGGTATGTGAAGGCAGTACAAAGTTTCAGTGTGATACAAGAACTGCACTACCTAAATCCTGTGTGTAGTTTGTTGAATTTCGCCTGCTTTTTCTGTTTATGGTATGGTTACCAAGCCCCGAATTGAGGGTAAACCAGGAAGACTTGCTCTTTTAAGAGAGACAAAGACATTTTTTATTAAATTGTGGAGCTCTTTATCTTGATAACTTCTTGCAGGTGCCATAAAGAGGCTAAAATGGGGCTCACCAGTAGGTGTTAAGGGATGATACAACTGTCAATCTGAATGTGTCACCCAGTTAATGCTTTGTGAATATTTAAGGTTTACTTGATCAGTCTATCTCTTTTCTATCAGTGTTATTATAGTTAATATTAGGTAATACTCTTGCTTTTTTTTTTAATCTGTATTCTAAAAATGTTTGATTTGTCTATTTATGGTCTACAGGTTATACACAACTATCTTACCTTCTAATACATCATAATTTTCATCTGTGTTTCAAAAGTTAATTGTTACTATCTGTGTTTAGTTTCATCTGTCCTCCTTGTTTCTCTTGCTCTCTGTGTAGTAGACTGAACAGTATTAAATGATGCAGTGAAATCCCCTCAAAATTACATCAATCCTATTATTTTCTAAAAGCACAGATAATCTTGTTTGCTTTAAGCAAAAGACTGATAAATACTACAGGATAAGAATCAGTTATGGGAGGAGGAAAGTTGTTAAAGAGTTTAAATACTTTTAGCTTTCTCTGTATATGTATTTCATTGTATGAATGTATTTCTCTGTATATGTATTCATATGTATTACTCTTTCCATTATTCTGCTGTGGTTAAAAATATTTAGTTTATATCAAAATTAGTAAAGCCTCAAAAGTATGATTAAATGTTGCTTTTTCTCCCAGGGAAAAAGTCATTTTTCATAATTAGAGACAGAAATTCTGTAAATTTTTTTGTATTTAATCAAACCCTTAAAACAGAAAACAACTCTTCTGCTGAACTCTTCTGCTGAAAAAATAGGATATGTAGAAAATGCTTGGTTAGGGAATTATCTGTGGAATGCTGAGAAAACAGTAGGGTATTTAGAGATATAGAATTATTGTTGTTTGATAATAACATATGAAGTAAAAACCAAATTTAAACATTTGTATGTTATAGTTCCTGCTGTTTTACTAGATACACATTTACAAATTGGCTTTATTATAATAAGATACATTAATAAATCAGGATTATGAAAATGACTATTTAATACATTTTAATATTTTTAAAATTTTCAATTTTTTAAATGTTTTTAATGTCCTGTAAATTGGTTTTAACTTGATTATTTTTAATTTTGTATTTAGTATAATTTTGAAAATGCGTCTCAGACATTTGATGATCTTCCAGCAAAATTTGGTTATAGACCTCCAGCTGAAGGTTTAAAGGTAAGAAAACAGTAAAGGCACAAGATATTTAATAAGGTGGTTCTTTATAGAGTGAAAACATTTATTTATTATCATAAAACTCCTACATAGTCGCTTGAAAAAGATACGGAGTATTCAGAATGTATGCATGTGTCTCTGAGATTAATCTCTAGCACATACCCCCAAAAAATATGAGGAAAAAAGTGAAAATCATGTATGACTGTGTTTATATATATATATATATATATATATATATATATATATATATTTATGTAAATGCTTGCATATACAATAAGTCCATATTTAATACTAACAAGAACTTTCTACTTGGTTGTTTTCCTTTCTCTATTAATGTATATCTAGATCATTTTTTCATGCTGATAAATAAGGATCTAAATTATTACTTTTAATGGCTATATGGTTTTGCAATACCATCAAATACTATGGATTTTGACCTTTGTTTGTCTTTCTTTTAAAATTCTATTTTTTAATGGACACATAAAAATTGAATTTATTTATGTGTTGCCCTGTGATATTTTGATACATGTATATATTGTACACAATATTTAATGTCCAGTCAGGATAAATATGTCTATCTCTTCTTTTTAAAACATTTTTTCTATTAAGTGTATGTTTGTAATATATAGTAGTTAAATTCATATTGGGGAATTAAGCATATGTTTAAGTTTTCACAGTGGATAGTTAAGTCGCCTGGTTTTTATTATTTCAGACACAGCCATAGTGAATGTTTTTGTCCATTTATAGTCACCTCTTTATTTTCATATGGTGCATTTTTTTCTTTTCTTTTTTAAGAACTACTCTTTCTTTTCCTACTGGGTATCCTTTAGCTGTTGAAGTCACACAGACTAGGGATGTAGGGCTGCCAGTGGTTACTTGGCATCAAAGGAAACATACTTTAAACCAGAACTGCTCATGATTATCAATTACTTTTTCACTCAGGATATATTTTTTGTTTGACTGCTTCTATGCTCTAGCCATCTCTCTCCTAAATTGAACTTAGTAACACTTTCTTTCATAGCAGGTAAATTACTGTCATTTTTGACATACAATAGATGCTGAGAGGATTTTGTTTGTAATTGAATCTGAAAGTGAATCTTTATATAAAGTAAGAAATCTTTTCTAAAAGTAAATAAATGTATTACTATGTTAATTGCAATAAAAGTGTTAAAGTAAAAATTTTATCAACTCGTTTGTATGTATACATGATCTTTAGTTTTATGCTACCAATTCCCTTTTTGATACTTTGTAATTTTTAAGTGACTTGAACTTTTTTATTTTCCAAATTAATTTATTTAGCCTAGATATCATCATAGTAATATAGGAAATCAGAATACTGAAGTACAGTCTTTAGTCTCACTAATCTCGTATCAGTTATTTGTTGTTTATATTAAATTTGAAAGACCACATATTTGGACAAAGAAATGTCATTTGAGTCAGCTCTGTGTTTGACTGATAGTATCATCAGTTATAGCCGAATGTTCTTATACTACTTTTCTAAAAAAAGGCTGATAAGCCTTTGTGATTTGTGAATATAAAACTTGCTGTATATTCTAAGACTTCAGTTTATTGTATGGCAACTTCAACACTGTCAAGTAATTTGGAACACCAGTTTTGTTTAAGCTATGTGGTAGACTTTACACACAATGAAAGATGCTTGTGTCATAGAAGAAAATAGAAAGGTATAAGAAGAGGAAGAGAAAGCGAAAGATAAACTAGAATGTTAATAGTTATTATAATAAGTACATATATGTAATACACTATTTTAACCAAAACTACTATACCACAATACTACACTATACTACACTACAATACCAAACACTGTAGTACACTACAATACTGTACTACAATGCCAAAACTACTTGAGTGATGGACTGAGAATAGTGAATTCTAGAGCTTAGTCCTGGTTTTGACCTCATCTTTTGTGAAATGAATGGCATGCTAACAGAAAGAATGTGACCTTTTTCGTTTTTTTGGTTTTTTGAGACAGGGTCATGTTACCCAGTTTAGGCTGGCCTTCAGCTCACCTTATAGCTCAGGCTGGTCTCGAACTTGGAACAGTCCTTGTCCCAGCCTCCCTAATGCTGGGATTACAGGCCTGCAACACTGTGCTTCACAAGAACCTGGCCTTTTGTTAGAGCTCCTGGGTCACACATTCTAGTTCTATCCCTGCTAAGTTACTCAACTTTGTTAACCTTCTCTACTTACCTATAATAAATACATATCCCAAAGACTAGTATGAGAAAAGTAGCTATCATTTTTTATTTCCTTCTTTGTCTTACTTGGGGCTAAATTTTCATTTTGTCTGTTTTCCTAAGTATAAAGTTACTGATGCAAGATCTTATACTGTTTAGTTATTTAGTGCTATAAATTTAAATAAAGGTGCTGTTTTAGATGTATCTCACAACTTTTGATAAATTGTTTTTAATTTTTATTTATTTCAGATGTTAAAGGTTAGCCTTTTTACTTTCCTTTTGAGGACTCTTACTAGATGCTAGAAAGTACTAGAAAGTACTAGATTCATCACTTTCTTCTTTTCTAAGAAATGTACTTGGTGTTTAAAAAGTTTTTTTTTTTAATTTTAAAAAAAGAATTAACAGACCTAAAATGGGCATGGCTGTACACACCTATAATCCAAGCACTCAGGTTGAGGCAGGAGGATCACCATGACTCCAAATTCAGCCTGGGCTACATAGTGACTTCAAGGTCAGCCTGAAATACTTGGTGAGACCCAGTACTAGAAAATTTTTCTACTCTGGGATCTTGAACTGTACACAGCCTTATGTGAACCCCAGATACTGTTTATTCCTTTCCAGTGGATCTTTCCTTAGTTTTGGTAGTTTCTTCACATACACATGCATGTCATTATTCAATCAGAGATCTGCGTGCATCTCTTTGATCTGTCTGGAGTGTCCTTCTCCTTACAACTCCAGCTTCCTCAATATTCTGCCCCACACAGTCTGGTTACATTGACTGTCACAACCTCCAAACTTTGTTTCCTCAATTCAGTGAGACCACCAGTCTATTTTGTGTTCCTTTGCCTGGTATTAAGTTCTGGGATCTCTCAGCAGTAAATACAAGTACTTGTAAGGTTCATCTCATTTGTTTTTCTCTTATAGAAATCTTTGTCTTGCCTGTACTATTGCCCAGTGTTTGAAAACTGATATTACATATCTTTTGTTTGGTTTTCTAGTTGTATAAGCCAAGAGAGTAAAACAAGTCCCTGTTATTCCATAATGACCCCAAAGTATAAGTTCCCTTAATAATAGTTAAATTCCAGGTATCAGATCCTTTTAAATCAAATTACTCAAAATTTTTCATTTGAGGAAATAAATGGTGAATGATTTTAAGCTGCATATTGACACTGTGAATATTTTCCTCTTCTGAACTTAAGTACAATAGTCTGAGAGTTTTTATTAATAAGCTTTTACATTCTTGGAATATTAATATGAAGCAGATTTATTTCTAGTGTTTTCTGGACTTTGTGAGAAATAATTTTAAAATTATATAATTGGTCTAACTTATATTACTGACTTTGAAAGCATTTTTAAGTAATCTATTAATGCTTGGGAATTGTTAATAAGCTTTTAAGAATTATATCTTAAAATAATCTTCTATTAAAATCTAAAATTTAATTCATTAAATAAATATATAACCAGAAGAAGTTATTGGGAGAAAACTAACAGTAAACAAAGTGAGATGTAACAAATACGTGGTCTAATTTGTGAAGAAATTTTAAAAATCTTTTAATCCCATGAAAAAGCTAATTTTAAGCTCTTATGTGCTTTCACATTTCTAGCTTACTCATTGCTCAGTGATGTGCAGAAAGGCATGGAAGGTATAGCTGTAAAATTTGCACTTGAAATAATTCATATAATAATTTTTGATGTTGGATCTTAAAAGATAGGATAATTATAGTTTAGTAGCAGCATATGTCAAAACTTTATTAAAATAACTGTGATGTGTTTGCCAGAAACTGTTCAGTTTTATGGTGTACCAATAGACACTTGATACCTAGAACAGGTTAAACAGTGATAGTTCTGCCTGTTATGTCATTCAGATCAACTAACAGTGGTTTATTTTTGTCACTAAATTGAAATCTAATAAAGTGTTAAGAACCAGGCCATATACCACTTTTTCAGTTACAACCTCCATAGTTAGAATTATTCCACTCTGTATAGTTGTAGCACATGTTGTTTGTACTGTACCATATTAGGTCTGTTAATTCTGTCTCCTTTTTTTTTTAAACTGGGTCTATCATGTATTTCAGGCTAGCCTTGAAGTCATTATGTAGCCCAGGCTGAATTTGGAGTTGTGGTGATCCTCCTGCCTTAGCCCGAGTGCTGGGAAGGCATGCACAGCCATGCCCATTTTTGGTCTGTTAACTCTTTTTTTTAAAATTAAAAAGATTTTTTTTAATACCAAGTACATTTCTTAGAAAAAAAGAAATTGATGAAATATCCTCACATTTTTCCTTGAGAAGTTAAACATAAAAGACAGAATAAAACCAAAAAAGAAAAGAAGAAAATAATAAAGATCTGAAAACACAATGCCTTATCAAACTGCCAACATCATTATTCATACAGATTAATATTTTGATTCTTATATTTCTGTAAAAATAGAAGAGATTCAGAATAATCTAAACAACTTTGATAAAGGAACAAAATTACAGCTCCAGCCCTCCCCAATCCCACGACTTACCGCAAAGTTACACCAGTCATGGCAAAACGACATTGATATCAAGATAGACAAACCACCAGAGTACCAATATGAAAGTCCCAAAATAGATACCCACATAACAGACAATTGATTGCTGGAAAAAAATGCAAAAGCAATTAAGTGAAGAAAGGATTGTACTCTCAGTAAATACATTATAGAACAACTGGATATCCACATGCAAAAAATCCAAACCTTATAGCACATCAAAAATTTCTTAAGACATCCAAAAGCCAATTGAAAATGGCTCACAGTGGGTTAGTTAAAGGCAGGTGTGGCCTGAGTCATTGCCTGGCTGAAGTTAATCTCTTTGAGACAAAATACAAGTTTTTTTTCTTATCATGCTAATGAAACAATGTGATATTTATACATGTGTGATGTATTTATTTCATTAATAAGTATGTTCTCAAGGTGCATCCATTTACCTATAGAAATGTCCAGTTTATCATTCTTTATGGCAGAGTATATGCCATTATACAGAAATACCAGATCTTTTTTATTCATTCTCAGTTGATGGGCATTAAAGTTGTTTCCAAGATATGGCTATTATAACTTGTGCTGCTCTAAACATGAGTGCACATAATAGCACTGTGGTATGATGTTTTTAGTTCTTTTGGGAAGATACCCAGAAGGGGAATAGCTGAGTAAATGGTACCTCCAATCCTAGTTTTTTCAGGAATCTCCACACTGATTTCCACAGTGGTTGCAACAGTCTGCATTCCCACCAACAGTGGAGAAGGGTTCCTTTTTCCCCACAACCCCTCAGTATTTGTTATTGGTTGATTTCTTAATGCTAGCTATTCTTTCTGGGGTGAGATGAAATCTCAGTGTTGTTTTAATTTTCATCTCTTGAATGACTCACGCTGATGAACATTTTTTTCACGTATTTATTTGCTGTTTGTACTTCTTCATCTGAGAAGTGTGTGGTCATCTCAGATGCTCATTTTAGGATCGGGTTTTTAAATCTGGGAGGACTGATTTTTTTAGAGTTCTTTATATGTTCTCGGTAATAATCCTTTATCTGAGGAACAGCTGGGCAACATTTTCTCTCACATAGTTGGTTGTCTCTTCACTCTCTTGGTGGTTTCTCTTGCTGTGCAAAAGCTTTTCAGTAGGGTGAGATCCCATTTGTTGATTCTTTGGGATAAGTCCTGTGTATTCTGGTTTTTATTCATAAAGTCTTTGCTTACACCAATGACTTCAAGAGTTTTACCTACTCTATCTTCCAGCAGATCTAGTGTTTCTGTTTTAATATTAAGATCTTTAATCCATTCTGATTTTAGCTTAGTACATGGTGAAAGATATGGGTCCAGTTTTAATCTTTGGCATATGGAAAGCCAATTTTTCCAACACCACTTACTAAAGTGACTATCTCTCTTCCAATGAATGTGTTTGGCACTTTCATCAAATATAAGATAGCTTAGTGTGTCTGCAGTTATTTCGGCATCTTCTAATCTATTTCATTGATCTTGAGGTCTGTTTTTTGGTCAGTACCACACTGTTTCTATCACAGTAGCTTTATAGTATAATTTCAAGTCAGGAATTGTGATGCCCCCTGTCTTGTCTTTGTTGCCCAGGATTGCTTTTGCTATTCTAGATCTCTTCTGATTCCACATGAGTTTCAGGATTGTTTTCTCTAATTGTGTAATACGTGCTATTGGAGTTTTGATTGGGATTGCATTGAATCTGTGTAACAGTTTTGGATGTATGGCCATTTTCTTTATATTGGTTCTTCCTACCCAAGAGCATGGGATATCTCACCATTTTCTAATATCCTCATCAATCTTTTTCAGAGTACTGTAGTTTTCAATGTAGAGGTGTTTTATATCTTTCATTAGATTGATTCCTAAGTATTTTATTTTTTTTGGATGCTATTGTTAAAGGTATTGTTTCCCTGATTTCTCTCACTGAGTTTGTTATTCATATACAAGAAGGCTATTGATTTTTAAGTGCTGATTTTATAATTAGCTACATTACTAAATTTGCTTATTAAATCTACAAGTCTTTTGGTGGAGTCTTTGGGGTCTTCTAAGTAAAGTATATCATCTGCAAATAATTATAATTTCTTCAATTCCTATTTGTTTGTTCCTTTTGTTTCTTTGTTTTGTCTAATTGCTCTGGCTAAATCTTCCAGGACTGTGTTGAAAAGGAGTGGAGACAGTGGACATCCTTGTCTTGTTCCTAATTTTAGAGTGAAAGCTTTCAATTTTCTTTTTAAATTTTATTTGAAGAGGAAAAAAACCAACAAAACAGAAAAAGGGTAGTAACAATATAGAATTCCAAAGGGAAAAAAGAAAAGAACAAAAAAAAAAAACCACTAAGAAATCTCTATTTGATAAGTTACATACTGTCATCTTGGAATAGTTGTTCACGTTACAAAATTAAAGCATACAAAGTAGACATTCAAACAGTGAGACTGTTAATAGTTCTGCTCAACAGTCTAACAAAAACAGTAGTATGGTCATCTATCTTACACACTTAAACATACATGCAGTTATATTCTTCAGAGCACTTTCCTTTCCTCTTTTTTACAGTAGCAATTACACATTTTGGGTTTTATTACTCCTACATTTCTTCTTACTTTTTACACTAGAGACACAATGTGATATTTATAAATATGATTCTTACTTATTTCATTAATGAAGATAGTCTCGAGTTGTCTCCATTTCCCTATGAAGGCCTCAAGATCATCCTTTTTCATAGCTAAGTAATATTCCATTGTATAGAAATATCATATCTTTTTTATCCATTCTGCAGTTGATGAGCATCTTGGTTGTTTCCAGGATTTAGCTATTACAAATTGTGCTGCTATGAACATGGGTGCACATATTCCACTGTGGCATGACATTTTTTTTTGTTTGATAGGTCTTTAATTACATCTTTAATTTCATTTATTGATAGTGGGTTATTTAGGATTTTTACATCTTGATTCAGCTTTGGTAATTCACATGTATCTAGGAATCTGTCCATTTTTTCTGTATTTTCCATTTTATTAGAATACAAGTTTTCAAAGTAAGTATAGATGATTTTCTGAATTTCTCCAGGGTCTGTTGTAATTTTACCCATTTCATTCTTCATTGCATAGATTTGGCCAAGTGTCTGTCAATTTTATTTAATTTTTCAAAGAACCAACTCTTCAATTCATTGATTCTTTGTATTGTGTTTTAGTCTCCAGTGTGTTAATTTCTATTCTGATCCTTATCATTTCCTCCTTTGTACAAGCTTTTGGTTGAGTGTACTCTTTTTTATCTATAAGTTTAAGGTTCAACATTAAGTTGTTTATATGTGCTTTTTCTGTTTTCCTGAAATGGGTATTTACTACTATAAATTTCTCTCTTAAGACTGCTTTCATTGTGTCCCACATTCAGCTGTAAGAAGTGTGTAATTTCTTCTTTAATTTCATCTGTGACCCATTGATTATTCATTAGGGTGTTATTTAAGTTCCATGTGTTGATGAAGTCTTTGTGGTTTCTTTTGGCATGAATTTCCAATTTCATTGCACTGTGGTCTGATAGGATGCATAGGATAATTTTAATTCCTTTACATTTACTTAAGCATGTTGTATCAGCCAGTATATAGTCTATTTTAGTGAATGTCCCATGTGCAGCTGAGAAGAATGTGTATTCTGATGTTGTGGAGTGGAACACTCTATAGGCATCTACTAAGTCCATTTGCTCAAAAGTTTGATTTAGTTCTAATATTTCATTATTGATTTTTTTGTCTAGTTGATCTGTCTTTTTGTGACAGTGAGGTATTGAGGTCTCCCAATACAACTGTATTAAGGCTTATTTGATTTTTCACATCTAGTAATAATTGCTTTGTGTATCTGGGTACACTAATACTTGTTGCATATATATTTATGATTTTTTAATTTTCATTTTGAAGAGAATAAAACCAAGTTAGATAAAACAAAATAGAGTCAATCAAAACAAAGGAGGAACATAGTACATGACTTAAAAACAAAATATAAGGAAATCAACAATGGCTACCATAATGCTTTTTGTTATCTTAAAAAGAATTGCCCATATCATCAGGCACAATAAAATTGAATGAAACAATATGGAACAAAATAAAAAAACAAAACATTGAAGACATTATAAGACTTCAAAAGAAGATAATAGTCAAACCAGAATGGGTATCGTAGTGAATCTTACTGTCTTCAAAGTAGTTGCCTATACCATCAGACTTGATACTATCAAACAAAACAGGATAGAATAAAATCACTCAAAATAAAACAGTGAAAGCAATACAGGGCTTCAAATCAAGTTAATAGGAAATAAAAAATGATTACCATAATATATCCTGCTATCTTTGGAATAGCTTTCCATGCCATCAAATCTAGTACAAGTAGACAAACTGAAACAGAGCAATACAGGGCTTCAAATCAAGTTAATAGGAAATAAAAAATGATTACCATAATATATCCTGCTATCTTTGGAATAGCTTTCCATGCCATCAAATCTAGTACAAGTAGACAAACTGAAACAGAATAAAACCAAACTAAACAGAATAATGAAAACAATATGGGTTTCAAATCATGATAATAGATTAACAATGGCCACTTCCTTCCCTTTTTAGACAATTCCTCCCCTTTCACTTTCACAAGATGTATTGTACATTTTGTATCCCACTAACCTCTTTAATTTTTATATTAGGGAGGCACCCTGCTATTCACCTGAGTGATTCTGAACCTTTTTACTCCTGAGCGTGATCTCAAGTTGTATCCATTTACCTACAAGAGCCTCAAGGTTTTCTTTGTTTATAGCTGAATAGGTTTCCATTGTATAAAAGTGTCATGGCTTTCTAACCAATCTACAGCTGATGGGCAAGCTACCTCTACTTTTTTCTGGTTCCCTGTCAGTAAAGCATTTTTTTTCTCATCTTTGACTTTTCATCTATAAACCCCTTTTTGGGTTAACTGTATTTCTTATATAAAGCATATTGATGGACCCCATCTCCTGATCCACTCTGTGTTTCTTTTTATTGGTGAATTGAGGCCATCTATATTAGTGATTATGGCCAACCTTCTCTGCCTTATCTCTGCCATGCTATTTTTCTGCCATTGGTTATCTGCTTTTCCTCTTCATTCCACTGTCTGCCCCATTCAGTGAGCACTCTCTGCCACTGTTCCTGAAACCGTGGTCTTTTCTGTCTCTCTAGAATGTCCTTCAGTAATTTTTTTAGGGTTGGATTAGTGGTCATGAACTCCCCCAGTTCCTCTTTGTCATGGAAGCATGTTGTTTCTCCATTAATTTTGAGAGATAGTTTTGCAGGGTACATCAATCTAGGTTGGAGGTTATTTTCTTTCAGGACTTGGAATACTTTACTCCAAGCTCTTCTTGATTTGATGGTTTGTGTTGAGAAGTCCATCGTGATTCTGATGGGTTTTCCTTTATAGGTGATCTGTTTCTTTTCTCTGACAGCTTTTAATATTCTGTTCTTGTGTTGAATTTCTCGGATCTTAAGATTATTAAATGTCTGGGTCTAGATCTATTTTGGTTATAGCTGGCTGGAGTTCTATATGCCTCACTTATCTGAATATCATTTCCTATGCTTAGGAAGTTTTCTTTAGTTATTTCTGTAAATAGCCTTTGTATTTCATTTGTGTTTACCCCTGCTTCTTCATTCATATTTTTTATTCTTAAGTTATACTGCGCCCAGCCAGGATCTGCTGGAGGAAGCCAGCAACAGTTCTGGTTCCAGGCTTATCCAGCCCGATTCCAAAATGCCTCCTGGCCAATCAGTCTCTCCCTCCTGCAGAAGGACCCAGTCCTCTGCACTCACCACCAGCCAGTACAGTCCTCCATGTCTGCAGCTCCCTTCCACCACTGATTCTTTTTTGTTTTGTTTTGTTTTGTTTTTTTTGGTACTGGGGATCGAACTCACGACCTTACGCTTGCCAGGCAGGTGCTTAAGCCACTGAGCTAAATCCCCTGCCACTGATTCTTTCTGCAGAGACCTCTGGGGTTTGCAGCCACCACCTTCACTGTGACCGTGCATCCCAGGTTCCAGCAGCTCCCCTCACGTAGTGAGTCCTCCTCTGGGCCAAGGTGCCACCAGCTGCCACCGCCTTCTTCATTGAAGTTTTTCTTTATACTCTCTGTGGGCTTCGATTCAGACTTCAGACTCTTCCTGGGTCAGAGGACCAACTTCCTTCCTTGTCTTCCTCACTATGGTATATTCCTGGTGTCCTTCAGATGGTGTCTCTCAGAGAGGCTGTTTCCTCTGTTGCTTACTACTCTGCCATCTTCCCAGAAGTCCTCAGCTGATTCTTAACAGATAGAAATTGCTTGGGAAGGAACTCCATCTTACTTATGCATCCCATTACTTAAGATCCTCATACAATGATAGAGTGTATTCAGGAAGACACTGTTAAAGGAACTTAATATTACTTCAGTAAAGTTTAAAGGATTTTCTTCTTTTTGGTCCTGGTGTCACACCAAGGGACTCAAGCATACAAATCACACACTTTACTATTGAATAACATCCTCAACCTCCAGAGGATTTTTAAAAATGCATGAGAAGAATTATCTACAAATATTTGTAGAAAAGAAATAAATGTGTTCTGTGTGTGAAAATTATTAGCAGATTTGTAAGAACAATCCAGTAAACAGAGAAAAGAGTGTACATGGAGGTATTTTTAACATTCCATGAAGTTGTTGATATAGATAAATTTTTCTGGGTCAATTACAGTGGTTTAGACTTATAATTCTGGCTATACAGGAGGCTGAAACAGGAGAATTACAGGTTTGAAGTCAGCCTTGGTAATTTAGCAAGACTCATCTCAAAAATAAAAAGAGCTGGAGATGTATGTAGCTTAGCGCTCTGTGGGTTCAGCCCCTAATACCACAGTCCATTAGTCAGTCAGTGAGTCAACCTCATATTAGGAAAACTTCAGTTGACAACCAAGACTGATTAACTCAGTTTGATCTGTTTGAAGGTAAAAATTAAGACAGAAAGGTTCCTCTGACACCATTTGAATTCCTGTATCTGTCTCAAATTTTGGAATCAACTTTAATTATCTTTTACACAAACATTTTTGTGTATTTTTAAAAATATTTATCTTCTTATTGCTCATTTTGTTTTTTTACGTAGGTTTTTTATTTTATTTTTATTTTTTTTCTCATCTTGAGGCAGTACAGCATAGGGATTGAAAACATGAGTCCTGGAAGTTGACTTCTGGGATTGCATGCTAGCCGTGTATAACATTGGAAAGTTACCGTTTTATGTCTTGGCTTCTCATTTATAAAATGGGAATGATAATAGTAGTAGTAGAAAAATAAACTGAATTAGTACATTGAAAGGGCATAATGCCTGACACACAATTCATACTCAACAAATGTGGGACTCACTGCTTGCTATTGCTGCAATTATAATTTCATAATTTCAGGTGTTTACTAATAAAACAAGCTAGCATTTTTGTCTATCTCTTCCCATTTGTACTTATTTATTTATTTATTTTTTTTTAATTTTATTTTGGAGGTAGTCAAATACAACAGAACAAGACAGAACAAAGCCAATCGAGACAATGCAGCAAAATTGGTATAGAACTTCATAGCAGGACACTGGGGTATTAGTAATAAGTACCATAGCATATCGCCTTATCTTCACAATAGTTGTCCATTCAATTAGGTATAGCAAAATCAAGCCAAAAACAGAACATTATAAAACCAATCAAAGAGAATATTGAATAGAGCAAAACAGTTAATCAGAACAAAGCAAAATAGTGAATACAACATTTGCCTTCAAATAAAAGATAGAAGAAAATCCCCCATATTTGCTATATTGCATTCGGTCATCCTCCCAGAGATGCTCAGATCTCTGCCCCCAGTTGCTAACAGAGCAGGGGGCACTTGTACTTTCAAACTCTTACTAAAAGAAAGATGCTTTGCTGCCTTGCTTTTAGCTTTTTTGTTGAGAGGATTGATATAGTTTCTTTTAGTTTAGTTTAGGTATGATGAGTAGGTCGTCAGAGCAGCCTAGTGGTAGGTAGGTTCCAGGGTTGATAGAGGAAAATAACTCCACGAGGTTAAGAGCTAATTCAAGCAGATGGCTAAGTTTATCAGTATAAAGGAAAATATAAGAACAAAGGATAAAAATTAAAATAAAGGAGGAAAAAGGTATACTAAATTATTTGACAGCTCCTTTGGGGCTAGACTTAGAAAAATTTAGAAATGCAGAATAACCAGTTCCCTTTGAACTCAGTTTCTTGTGAACCAGCTAAATAACTAATTTTCTCCAGACCCTAAGCCAAAAAACCACCTTTTGAAAACAAACCTCCATTGCTCTGCTCATGTTTGAGGCCAAAACAAAACTATTTCAGCATTTCCTCTTCTAGAAATCCTTTGTGCTGGTTGCTTACCACAAGGTTGCGTTTTCTTTTAATTCCTAATAAATACCCTATAAACTCTCTCCTTTTGTCTGCAATTTTATTCTTCAACTACATGAGAAAAAGGATTTGGATTTTTACAAAATTTAAACATTTCAGCACCACCATATATATGTTAGTGTAGTTACTAAATTTTCTCATAGGTAGTTTACTATTCAGTACAAGCTGAAGGGAGGGAAAATGTGAAGTTCTTTGAAGCTTGAAACTATCTTCAAAAAATCATTTTATTGAATTATCTCTTTATGACCTTCTAAATCAGTGTAATTTAGTAACAGAAGTAATTGTTCTGTAACACTGACCTTGAACTGAATATTTTCTGGATCACTACAACAAGATTATGTTAAATGTGATCTTTATGTTTAGGTTATTTAGCTATTCAATTAAAAATGGGTGACCTGAATCACTTTGGAAAACTTGGCAGTATTTATCAAAGACTGATAGCCTGTCAGTTCCTTGAGAGTCTGTGATTACCTTCTGTGTATGTCTTCAGTAGATGTGTACATGGGTTCACAAAAAGACTTATACCAGAATGTTTATAGTAACATTATAATTGCAACACATTAGTGCTTATCAACCGTGGAATAAATTGTGGTACAATCACAAGTTGGAATATTGCTTTATAGAAATGAAAATGAAAGGTCTACGGAGTATCTCTCTATGGTATGGATACTCAACAGTAGGGAAGAGTCTCAAAAATCCAGCACTGAAAGAAAGAAGTCTAAAAAAGCATACTGTATGGCTCTGTTTATGTTAAGTATAAAGTTAGGTAAACCCAAATCTGAGTGCTTAGAAATTCAAGTATCATCATTGGGACTGGAATGGGCACAATGACTGACAAAGAGAATAGAAGTTTCTGGATCATTATTAATGTTCTAGTTCCTGATAAAGATGTGCTCATTTTGTGAAAATTGACCAAGCTGAAAATTATGTTTTGTGCTCTTTGTTGTCTGTGTATTATCATCCTAAAAGTTTTTCAAAGAAAATCAGCATATTTACATATAATAAATGTATTGTATTATACATGTCTGATCATATTGAGATGCCATTCTGCAAGCACTGTGATTTTCCTTTGTCCCTGTTTAATTATCAGAGGATTATAACAACAAAGAGAACAGAGTTAGTCCCTGAGTCTCCTAGGCATTGGCTAGCTTTCTTAGGTTTCTTACATATTAGCCTAAGTGCCCCTGTCTGAAGCATGAATGAAGAGGATCCTTGGTTGAAGAACAAGTGTCCTTAAAGGACTGTCCCCAAGAGTAACAGGGCAACACCATCTTTGCTACCTTTGTTTTAGGGACCAGATAATTTTGCTAAATTAATTGGCAAAGTTCGTCATGCTACTTGGTAGGCTTTCTAGATGAAATAGAGAAAATTTGTGTTTAGTTTTAAATAACTCACATTTGAGGGAAGGATAGGAATGAGTAAGCTTAGTTTAGCAAATTATTCACGTTAGAACCATTCCTAGGAAAGACATTTAATACTTTAGGACCCATTTTCTTAAAAAATTATTCACTTCAAGGCAAAAAGTTTGTTCTGCAGACTTCTAGCTTATCTGGATTTGATTTTTATGTTTTCTTAAATTTAAAAATAATATATGCTTTTTATAATAGATAAACAATAGAGAAATAACTAAAAAGGAGAAATTGTCTCCCATTCCCACTTGTAAGTTTTTTTGTTGTACCATGTTTCATTGGGTCCAGCCTGCATTTTCTTATGCCACAGTTTAACATCTCTGAAATGGGGATGTGTCTTTTTTGTTGTTGTTGTTAATTTTTGTTTGTTTGTTTGTCTTTGAGACAGAGGCTTGCTATGTATTCTAGGCTGGGCTTGAATTCAATATGTAGTCCAGGCTGGCCTCAAACGTGTGGCAATCCTCCTTCCTTAGCCTACAAAGTGCTGGGATGATAGGCATGCCTATCGTGCACCACCACACCTGGCATAATTTTTTAAACTAAGTTTATTGGTACAGCTTAGATATATGTAATGATCATATTCATCTTAGGAAATTTGTGCCTGTATATGATATGTCTTTATTCCTCTTTTTTTCCTCAATTCCTTCCTTGCTCTTCAATCCTATGTTCGTTATTTACAAAGTTTTGTTTCCACTTTATCCTTCTTTTATTTTTTTTCTTTTACCTCCCTTTCCCCCTCTTCCTGTCCAGTTCCCCCTTCTTTTAAACCATTTCTTCCTGTATTACAATACCTATTATATATTGTGGTCTTTGTTTACCATTTCAGTTTCTCATACCAGAGAAACTATTTACACATGTGTGACCGATGTATTTCACTTAGGAGTATGGTCTCAGGGTGCATCCCTTTACTTAGAAATGTCTCAAATTTATCCTACTTTATGGCTGAGTAGTACTCCACTATTAAAAAAATCTTTTTAATCCATTCCTTGGATGATGAGCATTTGGGTTGTTTCCAAAATTTAGCTATTACAAACTGTGCTGCTATGAACGTGGGTGTGGATATATTGGTGTGCTATAATGTTTTTAATTCTTCTGGGGATGATACCCAGAAGGGGAATATTTTGGTCAAATGAGACCCATAGTCCTAGTTTTTTAAGGAATCTTAACACTATTTTCTACAGTGCTTGTACCAGTCTACATTCCTACCAGCAGTGGAGAAGGGTTCCTTTTTCCCCACAATCCTTCCATTTGTTATTGGTTGCTTTCTTTCTTTCTTTTTTTAATTTAAAAGAGAATAAAACAAAAGGGGACAGTACAGAGCAGATCAGAACAGGACAACATAGGCAACACAGTACTTTACATTATGTCAACTGGACATCAACAGTATCTAACACCATATCTCTTACTCTGCTGTAGTTGAGCATAGTTTCAATTACAATAATATCAAACATAACACAATAGTATAAAGCCATGCATATAGTGAAAGAATTACAGGGCTTTCTGAACCGAATAACAGAAAATGATCAATGGGTATTATAATATCTCATTTTTGATAAAAAAGAAAAAAATTTG